>ML794686.1:312648-362856 GCA_009831015.1 Picea engelmannii
ACATCAAGAAGAAGACTTTCCTTAGTCAAAAAAATAAAGTGGGCATGATTTCATTTGGATTTGAGCACATGCCAAAAGGGAGGTGCACCCCTCTTGAGAGGTGGCACATTCCCAAAGGGGGTAGTGACGCAGACCCCCGACCCTCTGGCCGAGATCCGCTTAGGATCGTTCTAAATTCTCCTCGATATGAAGTGGCTCCCTCAGATCTATATTGGAACCTCACGAATCTGATCCACAGGACCTTCATGAAAACCCACCTTGCGCAACTTAACACCAGGCGCGAGCCTTAAATCTCCATGCGACCACAACCGGGCCTTAGCGCAAGTGGCTCTCACAACTCGCGAGTTCATGAGTCATTGACCTCGACTCCTCTTTCTCCAAACCTTCGATACCTGAGATGAGATATGGGTACGGGTCCCTCCTCTTTAGCGCCTTCCATACATAACCACCGGCTAGGTCTGAGTGCTATCACTACTCGCAAATCGCGACCTCACGAGTTGGAGTGTTGAACCCTCATGCTCCTTCTTTGTGAAACCCCAAGCACGATAAGTTAGCGATGGGTTGACCCCTTCCAAGGTGATGTGTGTAAGCCACCTGTCGCCTACTTCTGCCTTTTCTGTGCACTCTATGTTTGCATCACCTATCAACCACGCGGTCCCCACCTAACGGATGTGACCCGTGTTTGCGCAAGCCTTTGATGCTTGGCACTTCGCGACTTCACAGTCAAAAATAAATTATTTCAACCTTCGAAACCCCAATACACGATATAGAAAGGCACCAAATCTCACGGCTCTCCTTTCTCCTCGATCGACAGTTCAAGTCAAATCACGATCTCACGACTTGGAGGTTTGAAGCGCAAAGAACTCTGCCTCCCAGCTCGCGATACCCGAATTTGCGAAATGGACCGACGCTCCAAATCTATCTGAGATCAATGGTCAATCCTATGGTCCTCATGATTTCGCGAGTTCTCCACAGAGAATTATGACCGTTCATTCCACTCTTATGTGCGACTTCCTAGGGATTAAACCCCTCGCACCTTCTCCTTGATCCAACGATTGTCGGATATTGGTGATAGATCTGATGGTTCATATTTGACCTCCTTTACGCGCTCTCCTCTTGTTGTTTGGACGTAGACTCCAACGACCTAGATATTGCCTCTCCAGCTGATCTAACGGCAACTGTGCTCTACCTTGAGCATGCCCTTCTTCCTTTCCCTTGGAAGATTTCTTGCTCCAAAAGGCCTCGGCCTTTGTCTCTACTGCGAAGCCTGTAACATTGGCTCCCACCTGTATTCTAAGAGGTGTTCCTCCTCCTGAGATTTATTCCTTTGAACCTCAAAGGCTCCTTCGAACTCTGCAACCTCTTGCAGAACCTTTGCATGAAATGGTGTTATCTCTTCTGAGCTTATCTGTGGCTCTGACTTCAAAGTGTCTCTGTCCCTTTCTCTCCTTGAAGGGATGTAAGTGCCCTCTGGCAACTTCCTGCTCAAGAACGCTTTGTTGATCCTGTAGGGTGTTTAGTAACCCTATGAGTGTCTCCTCCTTTGACACTTCTTTTATCTCAGAACTTGAAAGAGAGTTCTTCTCGGTGCACTCCTTGCACTCGCTCGATGCCCTCCTAGCAGAGCTTCTACAGAATCTTCAGCGACTCTATCTTCTCACTGAACTCGAAATAGATTTCTTTCTATGCACTCTATGCACTTGCTCAATGCCCTCATGGAAGAGCTTCCATAGAACCTTTAGTGATTCTGTTATCTCTATGCCTTCCTCTCCACAGTCTTACCTCCAAGGTGTTCAACAACCTTGAGGTTTCTCCCTGGGTCTAATACTTCCTCTGGTGCGTCCTCCTGGCACAACTCTGTCCAAATTCCACAGAATTTAGAAGTGCACTCTATGCACTGGCTTACAAAACCCGCAGTGTTCTGTCATGCAACCTCTTGTATGAAGTCACAAAGAACCAGACGTAAAATCAGTAAAACCACAAATAGAAAAATCTATCTATCCCTGCAAATGCACATCTAACATCCATCTAAAGTATATCATAAATGCATAAAGACATTCATCAACAAACACAGAATAACATGCAGGAAAAACTGTTTTGATTGTATTTATATGAAATGCCTCTTTACAATGTGAGCTCGGACTGCAATAGAGTCACGACTTCCTCTACTCTCTCACTTATCTCTGTTCTACTCTTCCCGAACTAAATCTAGATTCAAAGAAGATCTTTTTACAAAGAGGGGCTCCTCGACATCCTCCCTCCATCTCACCAACTCTCATTAATTTACATTCAATTACATTGAATGGTTGTCTAGTTCGAATCAGATCTAGATCTTAACCTTACAACCATTTAAGGCAACCTTTATCTAAAACTTGTGCACATGCATGGCTTTTATCTCTACCAGCATTACAACATTTAATACAATTTGAAAAACGAGAGGGTTGCGCCTCTCTCCTTCCATTGAATGTGTGCTTGATGTGCTGGTTGGCTGGCACATAGCTAGCTTGGAGCGATGCTCCTTCATCATACTCCTCTATTGTGAAAAGTTCATGAGATCCTACTCATGATCTTCCCAGCATCGCTGTTGAAATCCACCTGGATCCCAAACAGTTCTTTGGAGCTGTCCATCCGCTCCCTTGCTTCGTTGTTGTTGTTGCTTCTGCTGCCCTGCTGCTATGGCAGGTTCTCCTCTGCACAGTTCCTCCTCACTGGCAGTTTCCACTGCTGACCTCGACATCAACCTTCTGATCCCCTCAATTACCTTGTCCAGCTAATCTAGTGGTTGGCTCTCTTTATGCAGTCTCCTCGACTGCACTTCTTCCCTGCAAATGGGTAGATCATCCCGATCCCCTAGACTATCTTCTTCCTCCATGGCCTCAACTTGCCACCCTGCTGCAAAATTCATCTCTGCAGGCTTATCTTCTTGACTAATCTGTTGTTCAGTCATCTGCTCTGACAGACTTGCTTCTACCATTTCTCCTACTGGTGCATCTCCAGCTTCCTCCAGCTGCTCCTCAGACTAGAATTATGATTCACCTTCTGATGCAGACCTCAGTGTTGCAGTCATCATCTGTTCAGCTCCCTGGCTGAAATTTTCGAGCAATTTCTCTGAATGCTCTTTTTCCAAAATATTCATGATTGTCTGCTCATGGCAGTCATCTATTGGTTCTATATGATTCAACCAATCCTCTAGAATTTATAACTCCAACTTCCATGGAGTGAACATCTTATTTGCATGCTCTTCTTCTGTTGTCATCTTTAGTGCTGCAGGTGTCTTTATTTCAGCTACCTGGCTGAAATCTTTGAGCCATTCTTCCGAATACTCATATTCTTCTCCTTCTGTTGGGGTATCTCCTGATTTCTACCCCAATTCTTCTTTTGTGATAGTTTCTACTAGTTGTCCTTCTATTTCTATACCCGCAACATCTTCCCTGGCCTCGTCTTGGATGCCTGGTAGGAATATCTGAATTCCTCCAATGATCAAGAGATTCCTTTGATCCGAACTCACCTCTGAGTTCATGAGACTCTCATGTGGCCTCATCTGCTCTCCCTTGCCCACCTAGCAATATGGGATTTCCTCTCTGCCCTCCTGGTAGTCTATGAGATCTCCTAGTGATCCCATCTCATTGCCCACCTGGCAACTTGAAAGTTCATCGTTGCTCACCTGGCAGTCTCTAAGATCGTCCAACAATCCCATATCTTTTCCCATATGGCAATCTGAACTTTCTTCACTACCTTCCTGGTAGTTCACGAGATCTTCCAATGATCTCTTTCTATTGCCCACCTAGCAATTTGAAAGTCCATCTTTGCCCACTTGGCAGTCTATGAGATCTCTGTTCGATCTCTCATCTTCATCATCGCTAACATTTCTCCCGGCTTCTGGTTCACAGGCATGAACCATCTCCTCTATGGCCCTGAGGATTTTCACATACCTCAGCCACCTCCTCAAAAACCTTTGTTGTTTTCTTGCCAACAATTTCTTTACTGGCCACTTCACCTTTCTCTTCATGGGCCATTCATATACCCAATGTGTCTTTGCATCCTGCTGCATCCATAGTGCAAGCTCTTCCATTCTTTCCCTTATCTCAGTGAGTTCTTTATCCATTTCATCTTTTCTCTGCTGCTAATAGTTATTCTTTCCACCACATCCATGGCCTTCAGTAGCCATTTTCCTATTCCTATCTGCCCTCCTAACAAACTTGTTCCTTTCACTCTGCAACTGTGAGTGCTTCCAGCCTTTCCTACAGTCCTCCTGACTGTCTATGGACTGATGTGCACCTTGCAACAATCATCACAGAGCTTCAACACTCTATCTTCCTTTTCCTTTGGCTCCCTCTACCTACAATATACCTATAGAAACAAGCTCTGATACCACTTGACACAGACCCCCGACCCTCTGGCTAAGATCTGCTCAGGATCATTCTAAATTCTCCTTGAGCCGAAGCAGCTCCCTCGGATCTCTATTGGAACCTCATGAATCCAATCCACAGATCCTTTGTGAAAACCCACCCTGTGCAACTTAACACCAAGTGCGAGCCTTATGTCTCCATGTGACCACAACCGGGCCTTAGCGCAAGCGCCTCTTGCAACTCGCGAGTTCGTGGGTCGATGACCTGGACTCCTCTTTCTCCAAACCTCCGATACCCGAGATGCGATATGGGTATGGCTCCCTCCTCGTTAGCACCTTCCACACATAACCACCTGTTAGGGCTAAGTGCTAGCACTACTCACAACTCGTGACCTCACGAGTTGGAGTGTTGAAACCTTGTGCTCCTCCTTTGCGAAACCCCAAGAACGATAGGTCAGCGATGGGTTGACCCCTTCCAAGGTGACGCGTGAACGCCACTTGTTGCCTACTTCCACCTTTTCTGTGCACTCTATGTTTGTGCCAGCTATCAACCACGTGGTCCCCACCTAACGGATGTGACCCATGTTCACGCGAGCCCTCGACGCTAGGCACTTCACGACATCGCAGTCGAAAAGAAATTCTTTCAACCTCCGAAACCCCGATACATGATGTAGCGAGGCACCAAATCTCACAGTTATCCTTTCTCCTCGATTGACAGTTCAGGTCGAATAGTGATCTCGCAACTCGGGGGTTTGAAGTGCAAAGAAATCCACCTCCCAGCTCGCGATACCTGAATTCGCAAAATGGACCGATGCTCCAAATCTATCTGAGATCGATGGTAAATCCTACGGTCCTCATGATTTCTCTAGTTCTCCACAGAGAATTATGACCGTTCATTCTACTCTTATGTGCGTCTTCCCAGGGATTAAACCCCTTGCACCTTCTCCTTGATCCAACGGTTGTCAGGTATTGGCGCTAGATCTGACGGTTCAGATCTGACGTCCTTTACGCGCTCTCCTCCTGTTGTCTGGATGTAGACTTCAATGACCTAGATCTCGCCTCTCAAGCTGATCTAACGGCAGTTATGCTCTACCTTGAGCATGCCCTTCTTCCTTTCCCTTAGAAGATTTCTTGCTCCAAAAGGCCTCGGCCTTTGTCTCTGCTGTGAAGCCTGTAACCTTGGCTCCCACCTGTATTCTAAGAGGTGTTCCTCCTAATATTTATTCCTCTGAACCTCAAAGGCTCCTTCGAACTTTGCAATCTCTTGCAGAACCCTTGCATGAAATGGTGCTATCTCTTCTGAGCTTATCTGTGGCTCTGACCTCAAAGTGTCTCTGTCCCTTTCTCTCCTTGAAGGGATGTAAGTGCCCTCTGGCAACTTCCTGCTCAAGCACACTTTGCTGAGCTTGTAGGGTTTTCAGTAACCCTGTGAGTGTCTCCTCCTTTGACACTTCTCTTATCTCAGAACTCGAAAGAGATTTCTTCTCGGTGCACTCCTTGCACTTGCTCGATGCCCTCCTGGTAGAGCTTCTACAAAATCTTCAGCGACTCTGTCTTCTCACTGAACTCAAAATAGATTTCCTTTTGTGCACTCTATGCACTTGCTCAATTCCCTTCTGGTAGAGCTTCCACATAACCTTCAGTGATTATGTTATCTCTGTGCCTTCCTCTTCACAGTCTTACCTCCAAGGTGTTCAACAACCTTGAGGTTTCTCCTTAGGTCTAATACTTCCTCTGGTGCGCCCTCCTAGCACAACTCTGTCCAAATTCTGCAGAGTTCAGAAGTGCACTCTATGCACTGGCTTACAGAAACCGTAGTGTTCTGTCATGCAACCTCTTTCATGAAGCCACAAAGAACCATACGTAAAATCAGTAAACCCATAGATAGAAAAATCTATCTATCCCTGCAAATGCACATCTAACATCCATCTACAGTATATCATAAATACATAAAGACATTCATCAACAAACACATAATAACATGCAGGAAAAACTGCTCTGATTTTATTTATATGAAATGCCTCTTTACAATGTGAGCTCGAACTGCAACAGAGTCACGACTTCCTCTACTCTCTCACCTATCTCTGTTCTACTCTTCCCGAACTAAATCTAGATTCAAAGAAGATATTTTTACAAAGAGGGGCTCCTCGAGCTCTTCCCTCCATCTCACCAACTCTCACTAATTTACACTCAATTACATTGAATGGTTGTCTAGTCCGAATCAGATCTAGATCTCAGCCTTACAACCATTTAAGGTAACCTTTATCTAAAGCCTGCGCACATGCATGGCTTTTGTCTCTACCAGCCTTACAACATTTAATACAATTTTCAAAATTTGAAAAACGAGAGGGTTGCACCTCCCTCCTTCCATTGAATGCACGCTTGATGTGATGGTTGGATGGCATGTAGTTGGCTTGGAGCGATGCTCCTGCATCAGGCAACCAACCTCTTGAGAGGTGGCACCCCCCTCTTCCTCCAAAAGGCTCACACTTGGCATCCTTTGAGTTGGGGGACACATGGCTGCCCTTTCCCTTCCAATTGGTGTGTCGTCCTTCACTTGCTTTCTTCACCCTCTTGCTATATATTGGAGCTAGCTCTCCCTTTGTAATGGGATGTGGTTATGTAAAGTTATGTTGTTGTAATACACTCTTGAGCTGTTGGAATAAAGATTTGTGCTAAGTTTACAAGACTTCTAATTTGGAGGAGTGGAAGACTCTAGGCTAAGCTTCTGACACTTTCAATTCCATCTAATCGGAAGGATTCCCTCTTCAAGTGCATCAAAGAGACTCCATAGCCCAAAGTTGGCTTCTATTCGACATTCTTTCTCCCTTATCTCAAAATTTTCTCTAAGTCTTTTTTGGTTACTAGTTGCTTACTTTGTCTTAGATATATATCAGATTTCAAAATCCTTCTTATCTAATTTAGTAAGTGGATTTAAAGTTAGATCTAGAGTTCATGTTTTAATTTTATCATCTTAAACTAGATCTAGCTCAAGAAATGTCAATTTTAGCAAGTAATTTACTTCGAAGTTTTTAGAGGCTAAAGTTTGAGTCGTTTCAAAGAGATTTCAATTCCATATTTGAAAATTAGAGTGCCTTTATATTGTTGTTTTAAAACAGCAGAGAAAGACCCTAAGGAGACAAGCTCTTTAGCTTGCTCTTCTTAGTTCATTTTTTCTCATTTTATGCTAGTTTAGTTAGTCAATTTTGGGGCTTTCCTACTAATAACCCAAGACACTTCCAAAGTGTTTTTGGGCATATTTTTTTATTGTTTGTTTGTTGTTTTGTGTAGGTTGACGAATAGATAAGAGGAAGTTTTGTCCGTTTTGGGTGGATTTGGAGCATCCGGGACCCCCTAGTGAATGGTCACAAGTCACTTCCATAAAGATTTTTGTAATTTATTTAATAAAATCAGTGGGGCTACAAGCTCCCAGTCTTCATCCCCCCTGGGGGAACGATGTTTTAGGTGATTGTCTCAAATTTTGCATTTTATCTTAGATTCAATTTTCATAACTAAAGATAAGCTAAAGTGGTATTTCAATTCATCACAAATCACTGCAACAAAACATATATTAGATTTAAAATTTGGAAAGTAACACTTAATTGCTAGATTAGCTTTACTTCTTGCAATTTCAAGTTGGTAAATAAACCATCCCCTCAGCTCCTTGAAAGAGGCTTGGTCAGTGTGGATTAGTAATTAGTCTCACATTTCCATTTCAGTTATTTACTTCTTGCTTAAAATAAACAAATTCCTCTCAACTCTCAGTGCAGTTCCTGACCCTTCCAGTTATGATCTAGTCTCGATCTGTTGGAAGTAAGTTTCATACACGTTGGGCTGGTCAGTGGTTGATAGATTAATTAGGACAATCTCTAAGTGGTATCATTTGTCTAAGACCTCTACCCTGGGTGTCGTGTGTCAAATCACCTGGCAACTCAACTTGTTGGATCTGTGGCACACCAGGTCAGTAAGTTTTAGATTGGTGAATGATACATAAGGAGGCCCAAACCATGTCCTTAATTCAACATCAATTTATCTAATAAAACACATGAACTACATTGCCCACGATTCCCTTTAAGGAACTGGTCTCATTTTTTACACTTAGCAAAGCCACAGGTTTCATTTTACATTTGATATCTATTTGAAGCAACTTTAATATTACTTTCATTTAACAAACATACTTGAGTATCCTTTTATGCAAGTATATGCTTGATGTTATATCGTGGATGAATAATTGGTTTATGTGTATTTCAATTTATGGTTATTTGTTGAATGAATAATAAACTCCTACATTTAATTTCTTGTACTTAGCTTAGTTCAAGCCTTAGTATTTTTGTTAGGGACTACCCCCTTTGGCTTCGCTAGGAGTTGGCCTAGATGGAGGAGTTGAGGATTAGGTGACAACACCTTAACTCTCACTTGCCCTGTTATAACTCTAAATTTCACCACACATGCTTACATGGCATCAGGACAAATCATATCCCTTCATTGCTAAAGCAGTTGCTGAACAAACTCTTTGAAAATCCTCTTGTATCAAGGCCCACACGCTCTAAGCCATTACTACACGCGTGTGAATGCTGGCTGGCTCACTACAGCCCGCCTGTACCTAACAAAACACAAAAATAGGAAAGTTGTCGACGGGACAAAAAGCTATGGGTCAGTTAACTAAAACTCCCAGCCATGCATGGCCGAGAGTTTGTCCAAAACCCTAGCTTCTTCTAGCCTATAAAAGAAGGGGTAGGGGTACCATTTGGAGGAGGAAAAATTATAGTGAAGAAACCTTGCCGAATCCATTGTCCCAACCCTTTAGCCTTTCCTCAAGCCTAAGGAGAATTAACGCAAAGTAGTTGGAGGACAAAAGAAGAGGAGGAGCCCAGGATCAAGATCAAGGAGCGGTGGCCGGTCTCGACTTTGATTGTAAGTTGATTCATTTTGAAAATAATAAAAGAATACTTTTCCCATCCCAATGCATGAGTTATATATGGTTTGTGTAATTTATGCTTAATTTCTAACCCTCAAGTAGAAGAGTAGCATGCATGAGTAGTTGTTTGTCTTGATTGCAGGATAACTTTGGAAGGAGCAGCGTAAGAAAGCAGTCAAAAGCGCAATGGAGGATCTACGCCAAACATCAGTAAAAAGGTTAGTAGTTCCTTTCCATGCATGTATGGTGAAAGAGGGGTTTAAGTTTTGGGTGGTAGGTTAAAAAGTCATTTCTTTATGGTCAAAATCTACATGCAAGTCTGACCCTAGTTTGCTAGTCCGTAGGGTATTTTTCCCAACAACAGAATTGGCGACCATACTGGGGAAGATACTCTTTAGGGTTTCTGGATTTAGTTGAGGTTTTTGGGTAGTTTAAAAGATTAGATTTTCTGTCTTTCTTTGTCTGTCTGTTTTCTGTTAGGTCTGAGCTAGCAGGGAACCTGGTTCTTTATACCAGTTTTTCCTTGACTGTTGCTTGAAGGTAATTATCGGGACACATAGAGGTACACGTGGCCTGTAGAAGGCCTGCACGTGTGTGTCCGCACCCTAATCTCTTACAGCCCGCGTGTGAACGCTAGCTGTTGAGGTTTCAGTAGCGTCTAGGTTCAGAGAACTTTAAGAGGCAGTCCTCGTCTTCCCTATCAGAATTATACATTCTCAGGGGGTTTTCTAGATCCTGTCTGAGTCTTGTTGGTTTACAGTCCTGTCTCAGTTTGTCTTTTTGTGTTTTGTTATTTCTTGCAATCATTTTTCTTTTCTGTTAGAAGAAGCATCCAAGCCTTCAAGAGACCCTGGTTATCAATACTAGAGGCCTTTTTTTGGTCCGGGTTGCCTGTGTTTATTTTTGTCTTAGAATTTATACATACACGCAGCCTGTACAAAGCCAGCCCGCGTGTACACGCTGCCTGTTTCATCTCAGCACGTGTTTGCCCGCGTGTTGTTTTAGTGACAATGGCATGCTTGACAGGCTTCTTTTTAATTGAGGTGGGGCAGTCATCCTCTCCTTTGATGAGAATCATTCCCCTCAGGTGTTTGAGTCTAGGGGTTGAACAGTCAGTAGGTTAGGTCCTCTTACCTTTAGCCTTCTTTTTCTTAGTTGATAGTTGACAAGAAAACATAAAAATATATTTTTTTTGTTTTATGGTTTTTAGGCAAGCTTAAGAGTCTTTGTTTTCTTTATCGCCATTGTGCGCCTTTACTTTGATTCTTTGCGATCTGCGCTTTAAGCCAGAATTTGTCTTTCTTGGTTTTGTGCTTGTCGGTATTTTCGCTTTGTTGCTTGATTAGCACTTAAATAAAATATATATATATATATATATATATCTTTTCATTTTCTTCTTTGTTTGAAGATTGTGTTTCTGCATCAATAGCTAGGGAGAAGTCTTTTTGTTCATAAGTTTTTTGCAGTGCATTTAGAGCATAAGTAGCTCATAGTCAAGTGAAATTCCTTGATGTTTGCTGCATGAAATCTTAGAAAAAATGAAAAGAAAAACAAGTCTTTCTTTGTGAAAAGTTGTTGATTTTTGCATTTAAGTAAAAGTCTTTTGTTTCCATATTTTTTCATTCGTTTTTGCTTTGAGTCTTTACACATAATCAGTTTCACCTTCATACCCCGTGACTTAAAAAAGCCCATAAAAGAAATGCTAATTTAAAATCTATTAGACTTTTTGTTGGTAGGGTTCACAAACTAGTTCAGGACTAGGGCCTTGGATTAGGTTGGAGAGGAAACTCTCCAAGGCCATTCAAAATCAAACATTGGAGTCTGTGATAGGGAGTGTAGAAGTCCAGTTTTGTGGAAGTTATCTGGGACCCCCCTCTAACACAGGGGATAAACATGAGGTCGCATAAGGAAAGGTAGCGGAGATAACCCCTCAAAAGCTGGACCAAGCGTAGTGGAGAACACATATCGAGGGGTTGTTTTTGGATTCCGTCGTTTGAATTTGCCATAGGGATTCGTGGGTCTCGAATCCGTTCGAGGTCCTCAGTTGTATTCTGGACCATTTTCTCTCGATAGCCTTGACAGGTTTCGGGCTTGATACCCTGCTCATTGTGGTCTACCGGACTTTCGACTGTACCCGCCTGGTGACTGTTCGCGTGCTGGCAAACTAGTTGCGAATCTTTTTAGGGACATACACGGGTGATTGTGGGGGTATACCGCGGTACCTAGGGCAGACATCGGGCCATGCTTTGCAGAGTATACCCGGAGGGTGCTTCCATTTTCGAGTTACACTTGCACCGGTAAGTTGCTCTAGTGTTGGTTGTTGTAACTGTTCTTCCAACTAGTTAGTGTTGGCTTGTCTTATCTCTTAGGGGCTTCTTTTTTAGTGTGTGTTACTGTTTGAACATGTAGAATACCTTAGCGTGTCTTGGATCTTCTCACACAGTGGAGGATCCCGAGATCCACTAGTCATGAAGGCTTCTGGGCCTGCCGCCGGTTATACTGGAGCCACCCCCACCACCATTGAGGCAGAAGCTAGACCATAAAGGGTCTTTTGAAGCAACTGGGTTACAAACCATTGTGACCGAACAACTCACGGAGGAATAAACCGCCAATCTTGGCTCGGTTGAAACCCCAACCACTGATACTTGGTTGTCAGTTATTGTACCAATCCAATTTTACGAACGCCTGTCAGTGCCTCACACAGTTATGGAACCAAATGATGTTACTTCCTCTGGGAATTATTCCATTCCCACCACCGTTGCTACCACAGGAGAAGCATCTCCTAACTTTCCATCGTCGGTCCGAGCCACCATGGTCTCAGCCACAACTACGTTTCACAGTGGATCAATTCCGTCTATGGCGGCGGCCACACCTCCCTTCACACCTAGTGCGACAGGCCCTCCGTTCTCATACGGTATGCCTAGTTCGGGTACAAGTCCTTCACTCACTTACTCCACTTTACAGACATTGGGTCTGGGGGCAGGGAGCTCTAACGCTCCTCTGCAAGGTCAACTTGGGGACATTCATGTCCCTTTTAACACTTTTCCTTACGCTGGAGGTAACATCTCTCCTTCATCCCCTTCGATTGGTGGTCTGCATCAGCAGTCCACTGGGCAGCCTGCACACACTAGTTCATTTGGAGTCGGGAGTCAAAGAACACCTGCGCACACTATGTCGGTAGGTTCGTCACCATTTGTTTGGAATAGGACGTTTGGTAACAACACTTTCGCATCCACCGCTTTCCCGTCTGGGGCACTCCCATTTTTGGATAGTCTACTCCGACGCAGGGTACTATTCCTGTGCCAGGGGCACATATAGTAGGAACTTGGAACTCAGGACAAGGATCTATTCCCTCCTCTGGAATGTCATTCTGGGGTAATTCTTTCCACAGTCAATGGACCCCTGGACAGACTACTATGCCTCTCCCATCAGGATTGGCATGGGGTAATCCTTCCCAAAGTCCTTCAAACATGATGAATGCCCAACATCTTATGTCCTTTATGGGGAATCAACCAATGATGTCTCCACAGATGAAAAATCCTTACGCTGGTCAGGGCCATGGTTTCTACCAGAATCCGGGCCAGCAGCCAAACTTTTCTTGGCAACCAGGTGCCAGTCAAACTCCAAGACCCTTTTTCCTAGGCTATCAACAACAACCCAAACTACCATTCCTGGCGACGTTGCACTTGCCAGATTTGACAAGGTTGTTAAATGATCCTATTTGTCATGATCCACGTTGGCCTCCTATGCCAACGAAGTTTCCTTTGTACATTCCAAAGTTCGAGGCCAAGCCTAACGAAGATCCAGGTGATCACGTGACTACTTTGCATCTTTGGTGTTCATCTAACTCATTGAAAGATGACTCCGTACAGTTGCGATTGTTTCAACGCACTCTTATCGGGAGTGCCGCGAAATGGTACATCGAGCTTGATCGCTCAAGATACTCTTCCTTTGGCGAACTCACGATGGCTTTCCTTAACCATTTCCAGTTACCTATGATATGCGACGCTGGCACAGAACTGCTGGCCAATTTCGAACAGACAACAACGAACCATATCTCTGATCATATCCGAGAGTGGAGACGCCGGAAGAGTCTAATCAAAGCACCAGTCCCACTAGCATTCCTACTTGAGTGGTTCCTTAAGTCTCTGGTCCCACAATTATCCAAAGACGTCGTGACTTCCGGGGTTTTCTCTGAAGAAGATTCCATCATGAGGGCTCAACAGTTTGAGCTCATCTATTCTCAGTCTAGTTTATTATACAACATCCTACCAGATGCACCACGATCGATACTGGATAAAACTAGACAGAGAGTTGGACCACATGCCGATGGTATCGTAGGTTCAACACAAACCAAGCCCGTTGAGTAATTGACAAAGCAATTGCAATAGTTATCTATCCAACACTCAACGGCCAGCCAGACTACTTCTTTGGCTGCTCCTCCTACCCAAATGTCGGAAGTACACTCAGTGCAAACAACTAACCCAAATGCCACCCAGTAGCTTGAAGGGAAGGAAAAACAATGAAAGAAGGGTAAGGGGGATAAAAAACCCACTGATAATGATGGCAAGGGCACCACGGAAAAATGGAAGGTGAGGTATCTGTGCAACTTGTGTGCGGAAGACCACCCGACCCATCTCTGTCCTCGACTTGCGGAGGCCCAAAATTTTGTCACACAGCAACAACAAGCTGTGTTGACTAATCCCTTTCAGCATGGGAAAAATTTAACTCAAGCCTCTACAAGTGCCGAAGGGGGAAGTTAAGAAACCTGCCCTCCTCCAAACAATCCCTCATCCGCGAACGTATATATGGTTAGGGGTGATGCCTTAATAACAACTAGAGTGCATGACTATAGTAAACCAAGCACTTCTGAGAAGGGCAAAGAAGACGAACTCCCATCTCTTCCTCTACAAATTGAGAAGACGTTGATCGAAACAATGACACACATTCCGAAGGGTGCATTTAAGAAAGCTTCTCACAACCCAAATGCAAGGGCTGCCTAGAATTACTCTGTGGTGGAGGATTTATCACAAACCCCTTGTGCGATGTCTGCTTTGGAAGTCCTCAAAAGCTGCCCTGCTCAGAGGAAAGCCTTGTTAACTGCTTTAGGCTCTACTAAGACTTGTAACCCGGGTACCATCATGTTAGATACAACTGACTTAAAACCTCGTCTACCTTACCACGTCGCATTTCAGATAGTAGTGGCTCACCCCACAAAATTTTTTACACGCAATATGTTTCGCACGATGGTCGACGAGGGTGCCTAGACATGCGTTATGTCATTAGCATGTTGAAAGGCCACTGGCCAGCCTGCTTTGTCTCCATCACCTACTCTCCTCACTGCGTTTGACGGTCGTTCTTTCCGACCACATGGCATCGTTCCTTCTTTTCCTGTGCAGTTAGGAGGGAAGACCGTGTGCATCGAAGTAGAGGTATTCGATGCTCCCCTCGACTATAACCTCTTGTTAGGTCGGAGTTGGACTTATGCTATGAAATTTGTGGTTGCTATAGTTTTCCGAGTCTTGTTGTTTCCACACAAGGGTCGGATAGTGACCATTGATCAATTGTCTTTCTCTAGACCTGACCCAGCTTTGGGGGCATCCACTGTTCCCATGATTGATAATCCTCAACCTGGTGTCGTTAATGTAGGAGATGGTTTGTTCCCATCCTTGATGGGTACCTTCGATTACCCACCTCCTCATGACGATGTCAAGTTTATATCTAATCACCATAAGGTTGATATTTTTCAAGTTTCGTCATTCCGCACGACTTAGTTTGAGGATCCTTGGATTCTTCCTTCCCCATCAGCCACGATGGATGAGACAGGGCACTCTGGCATGTCCATGCCCTTGTTGGCCGCTGAAGTAGTGTACTCTTTAGTCCAGCAAGCTTCAGCTAGCCCTGATCCGACACTCGCACAAGAGTTGGATCCAATTCTCGAGCCTATTTGGGCTCAGAGTTCTCTCACCAAATTCAATTCGTTAGAATTAGTCTTGCCTTCTGACGAAGCAGTAATCAAAGCAATGACTAGTCCAGACAAACCTTGGGATGATAGTCATCACAGATCATATTTACTCCCAAAGTTAAGCTGAATCGAAGCAGGAGAATTCACCGTGACTATGATTGGAGATAGGTCTTTTCATACTAATCCCTTAGCTACACACAAGATCTATGCTGAGGGTAATATGGCAACCATTTCTGAAATGATACCTATCAATATTTCCAGAACCCCTAGTGTCATAGACAATGTTTTCTTCAGAGCATACAACTCCCCCGAGAAGATTCCAGGCATCGACCCACAAAGAGTCTATCATGAGCTAACTTTGTTGTTTTTTAAGCTCGCTTTGAGATCCGAAAGCAACATCCGGCGAGACTGCATTTATGTTTTTCGATCTCGTCCGGATTAACTGAGAAAAGTAACCATGATGGAGTCTTCTTTAAGCCCTTTTCAGACTCCTTAAAGATGAAAATATTGTCGAGTGACCTTGTTTCTTCACACTCGTTAAATTGGTCCAGAATAACATTCCTTAAATGAGTCTTCTTTTAAGCCCTTTTCAGACCCCCTAAAAATGAAAACATTTCCAAGGGATCTTGTGACCTTTCACGCTCGTTAAACTGAAATTTGAAGTCACGTCTGTCCGGCGATAGTTTACCCCTTTTTCGGTCTAGACGGTCAACTGTACGAACAAAGGTATACTCTATCGAATTCCTATTCTTTAGAAGAGTATTCTCAGGTATAATTTTATTCCTTTTTCGGGCCTGAGGGACTAAATTTACGAAAAAGAAACCCCCACGGAGTCCATAGTTAAGCTCTTTTCAGACTCCCTAAAATTGAAAAGATCGTCGAGTGACCTTATTCTTTCACACTCGTTAAATTGGTCCAGAAGAATATTCCTGACGGAGTCCATAGTTAAGATTTTTTCAGACTCCTTAAAAGTGAAATTTTTTTTGAGTGATCTTGTCCTTGTCACACTCGTTAAAATTTTTTTGAATTGACGTCTAATCGGTGCTAGTTTATCCCTTTTTCGAACTGACTAGACTATTGTCGAAAAATGTACCCCAATGGAGTTTCCTTTTATGCCTTTTCAGACTCTCTAAATATGAAAAATCACCGAGCTTACCTTCTCTGGGCTCGTTAAACTTACATCGAAGGACGTTACCATTGTGTGTTCTATCAACTGCATTTGCATACCTTATCCATTAGCCTTGTGATAGTTTGCTTCTGTGTCTTAACACCTTTGGCCGCCGGAGGATTTTTCCTGAGTATCATTTTTCCAGAACATCAGTCTTGTCCTTGTGCCTTGAGCTTGTATGTTTACAGTACTCGTTCCTCCATTGTAATGTAATATTCCTTTAGTCTTTTTCAAAAATTATCAAAAAGAACAAAAAAATCAAATATGCCCCAAAAAGAGGACGGGAAAGGTATTTTCTTTATTGGCAGCATCATGAGTCGCCCTTGGATAAAGCACATCTGTCTATTTTATTATCAGACTATGGGATGTAGTACGACCTTAGGAATCTTTTCTCACTATATAGAGTTGTGTCCTGCACTGTTTGGTTACTCTTCCAAACATATGGAGAGTTTGCGTTGCCTCTTTCTTCATAGACTTATCATTAACATATATGCTGCCTGAGTCTTATCACTTGTCATGCTATTATCCAAGGGAAGTTTGTCACTAAGCCTGAGTCGGCCCCTCTGCAATATGTCTCTTGTCTGCATACCCGACCATCCTAAACGTCCAATCAAGTCCTTGTTTGAAATCATTGAAGCCTTCAGTCCGATCATCAAGATTATCAAGTCCATAACCAACGAGCCGTCGAAGACCTCTGGGTAGTGCAGTCGTACACTCATATTACACTCCTACCCAAGTTTTAGAAGACTTTGAAGTTGCTGCTCGAGCTCTGAAGTACAACCATCAGGATGAATCAGCTTCTGGGAGATGGATACTCTATATATCTTTTTGATTTCGAGATGTAGCTCTGTTGTGTATTGTTCGTGGCTACTCTTTATAGTTATTTTACATGGATCTACAGTGTATTTGATTGGTATCCATGGTTATATTTTATCCCGAGCATGGGTATGCCCGCCTCGGTGAGACATTTTTTATTTTGCAGATGGCACCTCCTGGTTCTTGATCCTTGGGCTCACTCATTCAGCACATCATTACAGATTGGTAAAATATTGGTAATGTATTTCGGCCATCAGATGCTCTTCTAACCTCACACATTAGGGGGCATATGTTATAACCCTAAATTGCACCACACATGCTTACCTGGCATCAGGCCAACTCATATCCCTTCATTGCCAAAACAGCTACTGAACAAACTCTTTGAAAATCCTCTTGTATCAAGGCCCACGTGCCCTAACCCATTACTGCACGCGTGTGAACGTTGGCTGGCTCACTACAACCCGCGTGTACCTAACAAAACACAAAAACAGGAAAGTTGCAAACGGGACAAAAAGCTATGGGTCAGTTAACTGAAACTCCCAGCCATGCATGGTCGAGAGTTCGTCCAAAACCCTAGCTCCTTATAGCCTATAAAAGAAGGGGTAGGGGTACCATTTGGAGGAGGAAAAATTATAGTAAAGAAACTCTGCCCATTTTCCGAATCCATTGTCCCAACCCTTTAGCCTTTCCTCAAGCCTAAGGAGAATTAACGCAAAGCAGTTGGAGGACAAAAGAAGAGGAGGAGCCCAGGATCAGGATCAAGGAGCGGTGGCCGGTCTCGACTTTGATTGTAAGTTGATTCATTTTGAAAATAATAAAAGAATACTTTTCCCGTCCCAATGCATGAGTTATCTATGGTTTGTGTAATTTATGCTTAATTTCTAACCCTCAAGTAGAAGAGTAGCATGCATGCATAGTTGTTTGTATTGATTGTAGTATAACTTTGGAAGGAGCAGCGCAAGCAAGTGGTCAAAAGCGCAATGGAGGATCTATGCCAAACATTAGTAAAAAGGTTAGTAGTTCCTTTCCATGCATGTATGGTGAAAGAGGGGTTTAAGTTTTGGGTGGTAGGTTAAAAAGTCATTTCTTTACGGTCAAAATCAACATGCAAGTCTGACCCTAGTTTGCTAGTTCGTAGGGTATTTTTCCCAACAACATGCCCCCAAGGACACACCGAGTGGATTGAAGATTTCTTCCATGTCTCCCAGGTGTGTATAAGGCGACAAAAGTATTGATCACTGATCTGGAATTTATTTCAGTCCTCTATCGAGTATCTTTCTTAACTCTGTCCTTCCCATTCACGAAAATCAAACTTAAACAAAACATTGGAATAATTATGATGTGCTAGGCTTGGCTCTATAGTAGTCTAGAGATAACTTCTAACACTAACACTTAGTTTTATAAACCCACTTCACACCAATAACTTCTTTTTCTGCTAGAAGGTTTACTAACTCCCATGTCTCACTTTTCTCAATTGCTTGGATTTCTTCATCCATGGAATCACACCATTTTCTTTCTTTTACCTCAACCTCAAAGTAAATAAGATCAAATTTAGAAACTAAAGAAAACTTCACCAATTCATTATCATTATTTTCATACATGGATGTCTCATATATATCCTTCAATCTTCTTGTTTTTCTTGATCTATGGTTGCCATGGTACCTTGAAGATGATGGATTGGTACCATGGCAAAGATAGATCGGTTCTTCCTTTTGTTCTAGGAGTTCCTATTGGAGAAGTTGCCTAGGGGACAATTTGTGAACTTGTCAATGGAGGTGTCACTAGGGTGACACCTTGTTCTGCATGTTGAATGCCAATGCTTTGAGGTATCACTATTGTAATAGATTGTGTGCCATTTGATAACTCCATAGGAGGTATTGTTGTCCCAACATCTTGTGTCATTCCTTGCTGATCATTCCATGATTCATCTTGAAGAAAGATCATATCTCTATTGATTATTAAATCCTTTGTTTTAGGATTGTATAGTTTGTATGTCTTTGACTACTCACTATATCTAATAAATAAAAAAAATCTCCTTTATCATCCCATTTTTATCTTCTTTCTTTGGGTATATGTGCAAATGTCATACAACAAAAAAATCTCAAGTGTTCAACACTGGAATTGTTCTTTCTCCATGCCTCTTGTGGAATCATGTTACAAACACTTTTTATGGGACATCCATTCAACTAATCAATTGGAGTTGTGATCCAGGAGGATCTCGGTGGCCACCCACCTATTCCAACTAGCTCAAAATATTTTTTTGGAAACTTATTATTTCTGGAAGTTTTTTAGGTCCCACCTCATGATTGTGCACCTCAATGATATCTAAAGACTCTTATTGATCCCATTGAATGAATATCCTCGTCAAAACCATTCTAACAAGCTATCATGTGCCCTAAACAAATATCGTATGCAAAACTTACAACCCCGAGAAGTTGATGTACTAACTTACCCCAACGGGGTGCACATGACTTTTGGCACTTCATCTCCTAAGGTTATGTTTTTTTATGTCTAAGGTTTTGGCATCCATGTTCATTGTAAAAAGGCCTTCAAAGCCTTATTTTACTCATCTTATTGCGAATGAGCATAGCCGTCACATCTCTTCTCAACGATAAGCTGCCACCATTATAGAAAGCTTGTTTTCAGTCTGCATTTTATAGTTTCAACATATTTATTATTTAATAGAAGTCAGGTTTTACTGCATCTCGGTTATTATTCATTGTTCCTCTATGTTAATATTATAATTCAGTATTTTCATTTCATTCTGCTCATAAATTCGGATCAGTGGTATTAGAGCGGTTTTCTCCTTGACATTTTTTAGTGCATGTCCCTAACACGGTCAAGGTATACAGAGTTGGGTATCGAGCTTGTTTATCTTGATGAAAAATTCTATCGCATGCCCAAGAAACCATCCATGGCAGGTGAAAATAAAGACAATGATACATGGGATCCTTTCAAAATGTTGCTCGAGGAATCCCTCAAGTGACAAAGGAACGAGATGATGGAAAAATTTGCACAAATCCTTCGATGACTGTCGATAAGTGACACATCCACCTCAAGCGGAGGTGTTTCCCCCTTCAAGGTACAAAACAATTTTTATATTCATATATTTTAAGAGAAAATAGTTTCGGATGTCGTAGATAAATGGTTAAACCTTCTAGAAGGGTATTTTTCTATCCACAACTTTTTCGATAGAGAAAATATTACATTTGCGCTCCTGAAGGCCATCCCCTATGTCAAATATTGGTGGGAGACTTTCTGATGAGTAAAAGGAAATATAGGGATATACATTATTTGTAGTTGCATGAACTTGGGGTTCCTTCACAGATATTATTAAGGAACAATACTACACTATTGGATGTTATGACAACTTGTATACAATATGGACCACACTATAGCAGGAAAGAGACCAAACAATGCTAGATTTCACCAATGTTTTCCATACCTTGCGCACCAAGAAATGTATCAAATATTTTGAATGACATCTGGTTCTCATGTACCTCGACGGTCTACATAGATACATCCCGATAGAAATGAAACTTGGACATCTCATCCTTGGGTGTGACCTATCGATATGCCATCAAAATCGAGCAGAAGATTAAACAAAAGATGTGGAAGTTTGGGTCCAGGAATCCCTCACAGTAGAAGCAGAGAAAGGGCATCCCCAACCCGTAGAAAAAAGGACAGAGAAAATATGGGAAACCTTAGGACAATCTGTCGAAGCCACAAGCAAATAAGGACAATGGAAAGAAACAAAAATATACGGTGAAGTGGTGCAACTTCCATAAGATCCCATGGCATAATGTTGTTGATCTCCAATCAAAGTACTAATTGGTGGCTGAGGTGAAAGCCTCTAAATCAAATGTGGTCTCCAAATTTGAGTCAAAACCAAAAATGCGGAGACATATCATTGATATGGAACCCAGTGTCAGCATTTCTACCACCAATATCTATCCCGGTGAACCTGATGAGCGAGAGGAAGGAGAGTGCTTCTTTAATTCAAAGATGTGGGTGAAAGGCACTCTGTTGCACTTCATCATTGATAGCGGTAGCCAGAAGAAACTCATCTTAGAAGAGGTCATCAACCGGATATCCCTATCAACAGTTTCTCACTCACAACCCTACACCATCATATGGCTCTTCCAAGGAAACAATCTTCGTGTCAATAAATAGTGTCGCATGTCGTATGGCATCAAGCTATTCAAAGATGAGGTACTGTGTGATGTTCCTCCCCTTAAAGTTTTTGATTTTATTTTGGGCAAACCTTATTTATGGAAATGTCATGTTGTATATGAGTCTAGGCCTCATAGTGTTATTATTACTTTGAATAGGAAATTGTACAGGATACCTGAGGTAGTCCCATCTAGCGCTATTTCCTTGATCTCTCCCAAGAAATGTAGGAAGGTCATTTATGAGACCGGGAAGATTGTCTTCTTCGTGATTCTCTCTCAGAGTGAGAGAAAGGTTGAAACCACATCTATGGCCTCTTCAACCAACCTCTCCATGTAGAAGAAGAAAGTGGATAAGGTCATGTAACAATACAAAGACATATTCCCATCACCTACCAGGGTACCTATGCACTGTCAGGTAAATCATTCCATCGATATGACCCATGATGCACTGTTATCTATAAGAAAATGAGGAGATCCACCATTAGATCTAAGAATGAATCCACATGTGGAACATCTGACCCAGCTCATCACCTTGCGGAATCCTAATCGTGCTAGTGCAGAAGAAAGATGGTACCCGACGACTTTTCACTAATTACCAGGCCCTAAAAAAAATCACATTTAGGAACTAGTACCCAATTCCCCAAATCGATAATCTCCTTGATCAAATCAAGGGGGACAAATACTTTAGTAAGATTGATCTGAATTCTGGCTACCATTAGGTTCAAATAGACAAGACAGATGTATGGAAGACTTCCTTCAAGTCAAAAGAAGGTATTTTTAAATGGCGGGTCATGCCCTTTGGTTTGACAAATTCCCTAGAAAATTTAATGAGGATGATGGATGATATCTTGAGGCCTTTCACTAAATATTTTGTATTGGTATATCTGGATTATATTTGCATCTACAACAAGACTTGGGTGGAGCACTTACAACATATTCGACAGGTTCTGCACACTTTGTGATAGCACAAGCTATATGCCAACTTGGAAAAGTATTCTTTTGGCATGGACAGTGTCCAGTACCTAGGATAAATTGTTGATGTGGATGGTGTGCATGTTTATCCAACCAAGATCCAAGTCATCTATGACTTCCCATCTCCAACCATGGTCATTGATCTTTAGATATTGTTAGGCCTTACCAATTTCTATCACAGGTTCATGTTGGGATTCTCCCATATTGCATGGGCCCTCAGCCAAGTAACCATAGGTGGTGGTAAGGAAAAATTTGTGTGGGTCCCATCCCAACAATAAGCGTTCGATAATCTGAAGAAACACTTGTGCTCAACCCTAGTGATTTCATTACCTAACCTGCAACAACCCTTTGAGATTGAGACAAATGCTTTAGACTATGTGGTGGTCACAGTTCTCACTTAGCATGTCCACCCGATGACCTATCACTGTGAGACACTACCATATGTCATTTGTAAGTACCCTACTTATGACAAATAAATGTACTCCATTGTGAAAGATAGCTTCCAGTGGAGTAATTACATTCTCAAGAAGGAGACGCTCATCCACATTGATCATAAGTCATTGCAGTTCATGAAGACACAACCGAAATTGCATAATGAATTCCATCAGAAGTGGTCCACGTATTTGCAATAGTTCCACCACAACATCAAGTATAAAACATGAAGTATCAACTGAGTTGGTGATTGCCTCAGCTGACCTCCAGTCGTGAAACACACCATGGTGCTAGAATCTTGCAGTCACGAGACCTTCAGATGGACCTACCTCTATGAGACAAATCCTGAATTCTCCAACACCTACCAGATGTTGGGCGCAAACAAAACTATGACTAATTTACATCTTTAGGATGGGTTTTTGTTACATCTGGGCTATCTCTATGTTCCATCAACAAAGCGAGCGAAGCTAATTTTTGAATCCCACTATAGTCGGGTGGCAAGACACTTCAGTGTCGGAAAGATAGTGGCAGTGTTGCAATGACATTTCTACTGGTTGAAAATTTGACAAGATGTCTACAAGTATATCCGATATTGCACCGCCTGTGCTATTTCCAAATCGGCCACTAAGAAACAAGGCCTATACACTCCTCTACCTACTCTTGGCAAGCCATGGGAATACATCTCAATGGAATACATGTTTATCCTTATGTCCACCAAGCATGGAAATGACTGTGTTTTTGTGGTTGTTGATCACTTTTCCAAGATGGTGGTTCTGGTCACCTGCAAGAAGAACATCACAATGGAAGCCACTGCCAAGTTCTTGTTTGAACAAGTGTGGGTACACTTTGGGATCCCATAAACCATTATCTGATATCGAAACAATCAGTTCCTCAACACCTTCTGGTCGAGCCTTTGGTCACTACTAGACCCCAAGATCACCAAATCCACTGCCTTCCATCCTAATACAAATGTCCTAACTAAGGTTGTCAAATGGATGATCACGCACATATTGCACATGTACAACTCCAAGCACCCCCACACATGGGATGATAGTCGTCCCTATGTTCAACACAACTACAATAGAGCCAACACATCTACAATAGAGCCATACATAGCTGAATTGACCATAGCCCCTTTCAGGTGGGGTTATGATTTCAACCATTGGTTCCCATGGATGTTGCACTACCCCTTGTGGCCACCCAAACAGACTCGTCACATGCTCCAATTGAATATGACAAAGCCACCCATTTCATTGAGAAGTTCCATCACATCCATCAATAGGTTCGAGATATTTTATAGAAGCCCAATGAAAAGTACAAGAAGCACCATGATCAACATCAGGTGCCACACCAGTTTCAGGTGGGAGACAAATTTTGGTTGCACATCCAAAAATAATTCCTTATAGGGTCTCATCAAAAGCTTCATTAAATCCATTATGGACCTTACACCATCGCCAAGGCTATGGGTGACAATTCTTTTGAACTCAACATTCGCCCCTTCCTTGGCTTGCACCCAATGTTCAATGTGGATACCCTTCGACCCCATTTCCACCATTATTGGACACCTCAAAGATAACAGAAAAGTTGATACCAACACATCTCAACCCTTCCTAAATGGAACAAGAATCCACTGATCAGATTGTGGACACAGAATTCAAGGGCACTCGCCAACAGAGAATGAAGCTTTATCGGGTTGTCAAAGCAGGGAAGCTCCTCCACCAAGGCAAGTGGCTTACCCAGGGCCAAATTCAATATAAATTCTCTCATATGATGGAGAAACTCAATGCAATGGAGACCATTTCCTCCTAAGGGGGGATTATTTATCCGGGAGGATCCCGGTGGCCACCCACCTATTCCAACTAACTTAAAATAGTTTTTTTGCAACTTACTATTTTTAGCGGTTTTTTCGGGTCCCAAACTTCCAGGGCCATTTTGAGGGCCTGAACATAAATTTTTCACAATTGTGCACCTTAACAATAATCATAGGATCTGAATGAACCCCTGAATGAAGATCCTCATAAAGAAATTTCCAACGAGCTATCGTGTGCCCTAAACGGATATTGTATGCAAAAGTTAGGACCATGATAAGTTGATGTACTAACTTACCCCAATGGGGCCCACATGAATTTTGGTGCTTCATCTCCTAGGGTTAGGTTTTTGGATGTTTAGGGTTTGGGAATTCATGTTTATTGTAAAAATTCCTTCGAAGCCTCATTGTACTCATCTTCTTGTGAATGAGCGTAGTTTTCACACCTCTTCTCAGAGATAAGATGCAACCATTCTAGCAAGCTTGTTTTCAGTTTGCATTTTACAGTTTCAACAAATTTCTTATTTAATAGAAGTCAAGTTTTATTGTATCTTTGTTATTATTCATTGCACGCCTCTGTGTTAATATTATAATTATTTGTTTTCATTATGTTCCCCTCATAAATATAGATCAAGTTTCTACCACTTTACCTTAGAATTCATTTGAAAATCCTTTAGCCTTTAACATGCTCCTAGACATTTCTTGCATGGTTCTATTTTTCCTTTCTGCCACACCATTTTGTTGTGGTGTATACCTTCTTTTAAATTTATTCTTGATTCCATATTATTTGTAGAAGTTTATAAATTCATTTGATATGTGTTCTCATGCTCTGTTAGTCCTTAGGACCTTTATGCAATGTCCACTTTTTTTTCCAGCTAGGGATTTAAATTGCTTGAAGATCTCAAATGCCTCTGATTTATACTTTAAAAAAAAGACCCATCATTTTTTGCTGAAATCATCCATCAATGCTATAAAATACTGATGTTTTCCGAGAGAGAGGGTTTGTGTATAACCACATAGATTTGAATTAATCAAGTCAAGAAAAGCTCTTTCTCTCCACGATTTACCAAAGGGAAAAGTATTTATATGGTGTTTTCCCATAATGCATCCCTCACATATATTAGTAGGTTGTTCAATCAAAGGTAGTCCTCTTACCATATGCTTCATATCCAACAAATTCATCCCATTGTAGCTCAAGTGACAATATCTTAGATGCGACAGCCTAGATTGGTCTATTGTATCAACTTGGAATGCAGGTGAAAAATCATTCTCCATGGTTAAAGGAAACATTATTGTTTTGTCCATATTAATTGTTGTATTCTTTCTGTCACTTCCATTTGTATAAAAAATAATGCATTATCCATTCTCAAACATAACCTTATATCCATTTTGAACTAACTGTCCAACACTAATGAGGTTATTCTTTAAACCTGAGACATAATATACATCTTGAATTTGATTAATCTCACCTTGCTTGGTGCAAATATAGATGCATCATTTACCCATGACTGGAACTTTCTTGTTATTTCCATTCTCACCTTATATTTCACCGATTCATCAATGCTAGAAACAATTTCTTTGTTTCCACTCATGTGGTTGCTACAACCTATATCTAAGTACCAAACATCCCTGTTACTTTCTTCTGCTACATTGCAAATGATAAACATGTTTTATTTATTTTCACTTTCATTTCTTTCCTCTTAATGAAAATTGCATTTTGTTGATACATATCGTAATGATTTTTTCCACATTCAGAGGCATAATGTCCAATATTTTTACAATAATGACATTCGACATTCAATTTATCATACCTTTGTGAAAATATTCCATGTGAATTATTTTTGCTCCTTCCTCTTCCACGTGTTTCAGAAGAATTGTTTCATCTTGTTTCATGGATGGTGTTAAACCTTCCACTTCCACATGTTTATGAAGAATTGTTTCTTCTTATTTCATGGTTGATGCTGAAACTTCCACTTTCACTTCCTCTAGAACCACCTCTGTTGTTGGATGATCTGCCTCTTCCTCTAACTGAAACTTGAGATCTAAAATCTTGCTCATAGGAGATGGTAACTAATCTATTCAGACTTTGTTCATGGATTTTCAAGGAACTTGTAAGATCATCAAGACACATTTGAGTTAAATATTTTGATTCTTCTATTGCAACAACAATAGGGTAAAATCTGGGAGGAATACTTCTCAAGGTTTTTTCTATGATTCTTCGATCCTCAAGAGTGTCTCCATTAGTTATAATTTGGTTAACCAAGCTCATAGTGTGAGTAAATAAATCATTCATTGACTCAGACTCCTTCATTTGCAAATTTTCAATAACTTTTATTAACAATTCTAACTTGGAAATATTTACCTTGATGTTTCCATGGTATGCATTTTCCAAAGTCTCCCATGCTTGCTTGGATTTTGTAGTTGTTGTTATCCTTAGAAAAATGGAGTCTCCCATAGTTGTTTGTATAAAGTAAAGATCCTTGACATACTTCCTCTTATTCTCCTTCAATGTCTTCCTCTCATCTTGATTAAGTGCATTGAATGCGGCCTGGTCTACAAGATCAAGGAAACCATTTTTAATAAGCTCCCACAACTCTTGAGAGCAGAAAATCGTCTTCATCTTGATGCACCAAGAATCATAATTGTTTCCATCAAACTATGGTACTTGTTTCCACATGCTATTGCTATCCATCTCAAAGAGAAACAATATAAAAACCAAACACCTCCTAAAACCCTCTCTGATACCAACATGTTATATAAGAAACAAATTTTATAGAAAACATAGTGAAAAACAAAGAGAAAAACATAGTATAAATAGAATATACCAGTTTGTTGTATAAACAATGCTCAGTTGCATTCATTGTTGTTTCACATTCACTTATTCTTCTTTTCTACTAAAAATCTATTTACTCTCTTCTTATGTCGTCTAAATATGAGCATATATCCACTACTTATGAAAAATAGAGTTGCAAAATATCCTATCCACTACAACAACATGTGTTAAATTTCTTGTGACTAGATAAAATATATTATATAGGTTCAACAATTGTCTCTGGAATTTATCTGATACTGCAGAGAATTTATATCAAACAAATTGTCAATCTTATCTTCAATAGGGAAGAGGGTCATGAATAAGATTACATTATCGAATAATCTCACATCCCTCGATTCATAGAATTTCGGGGGTCACTTGTCAATGGAATCGTTGATACAACAATCCCCATCTATCTCAGTTTTAATTTAATTACTATATGTTGGTGTGTTTGATTCAATACACCTTGAGTAATTGTGGATGCGAGTTTCATAGCTTGCAATAATCTTGCTTGTCTTGTTGGTTGGTGATTTTGAAATTTGTAGGGGACTCAGATCCCCTTTTCTTTAGTTTGTATTAGAGTTATACTTGTAATATTGCTAAATAATTGAAATTACAATAGGTGAGGTCATTGAAAAGACTTGTAAGAGAAGGAAGAAACGCATCTCTAATGATGGTTGGGTAGGCATTGTATATATTTGAAAGTACATACAAGTTAGGAAAGGGAAATTCAGCTATGTGTTGGATAATTGAAGGAAGATTTTGAAATTTACAAGAGGATGGTTCAAAAGAGAAAATTACAAACATATTTTCTTTCTTTTCACTTTCATTTTCTTCCCTCTTAATGAAATTTTCATTTTTCTAATATATATCATATAACGTTTTTCTACATCCAGATGCATAATGTCCAATATTTTTACAATAATGGCATTGAACACTCAATTTATCATACGCTTATGAAAAAAATCCATATGAATTGTTGTTGATCCTTCCACTTCCACGTGTTTCTGAAGAATTGCATCATCCTATTTCATGGCTGCTAATGAAACTTCCACTTCCACCACCTCTAGCAACACCTTTGTTGTTGGATGACCTATCATTTCCTCTTCCTAAAACATGATATCTAAAATCTTTCTCAAAAGAGACAATAATTGATCTAATCAACCTTTGTTCATGGATTTTAAAGGAACCCTTAAGCTCATTATGACACACTTGAGTTAGATCCTTTGACTCTTCTATTGCAAAAACAATATGATAAAATATGGGAGGAAGACTTTTCAAAGTTTTTTCTATGATTATTTGATCCTCAAGAGTGTCTCCATAAGTTCTAATTTGGTTAACCAAGCTCATGGTGTGAGTACATAAATCATTCATTGACTCAGACTCCATTTCAAAATTTTCAATATCTCTTATTAAGAATTTTAACTTGAAAAGCTTTACCTTTTTTCTTCCTTGGTATGCATTTCACAAAGTCTCCCATGCTTCCTTGGATTTTGTAGCTACTGTTATCCTTGGAAAAATGGCGTCTCCCATATTTTTTTGTATAAAGTAAAGATCCTTGGCATCCTTCTTATTATTATCCTTCAGTGTGTTCCTCTCAAATTGAGTGAGTGCATGAATGAAACCTATTCAACATGATCATAGAAGCCATTTTCAACAAGCTCCTACAACTCTTGAGAGTAGAAAATGGTCTTCATCTTGATGTACCAAACATCATAAATTTTTCCATCAAATTGTGGTACTTTTTGCGACATGTTTTTGCTATCCATCTCAAATAACAACAATATAACCACCACAAACCTCCTAAAACCTTATCTAATACCAATCCGTTGGAGAAGAAACAAATTTTGCAGAAAGAAAAGTGAAAAACAAAGAGAAAAATAGAGCATAAACAAAGTATACCATATTCTTCTATATGGAGAAAAACTAGATTATATTGAAAACAATGTTGAATTACATTCAATGTTGTTGCACATTCACTTATTCTTATCTACTAAAATACCTTATACTCACTTCTTCTATCATCTAAATATGAATAGATCTCCACTACTTAAGAAAAATAGAGTTGCAAATATCCTACGCACTACAACCACATCCAGTAAATTTCTAGTGACTAGCTAAAATCTATTAAATAGATTCAAGAGTTGTCTTAGTTAAATTCAAAACATGATGCAAGGAGTTTATCTCATACATCGGGGAATTTATATCAAACTAATATTCAATCTTATATTCAACAAAGAAGAGGACCGTGAAGAAGATTGATTTGTCAAATCATCTCACATCCCACAGTTCATATAATTTCGGGGGTCACTTGTCAATGGAACCATTGATACAAAAATCCCCCTCTATCTTAGTTTTAATTTAATTACTATATGTTGGTCTGTTTGATTCATTGCACCTTGCGTAGTTGTGTATGTGAGTTTCAAATGTTGCAATAATATTGCTTGTATTGTTGGTTGTTGATTTTGAAATTTATAGGGGACTCAGATCCACTTTGCATTAATTTGTATTAGAGTACGTTTAATCTTCCTAAATAATTGTGATTTCAATAGGTGAGGTCATTGGATAGACTTGTCAGAGAATGAAGAAACATATCTCCAGTGACATTTTGGTAGGCGTTGTCTATATTTGAAATTGCAAACAAGTTAGGAAAGGGAAATCTCGATATGTGTTGTAGAATTGAAGGAATCTTTTGAAATCTGCAAGAGGGAATTTGAAAAGAGAAAATGATAAACATATTTTCATTCTTTTAACTTTTAGTTTATTCCATCTTAATAAAATTATAATTTTGATGATACATATCATATTTATTTTTTCTATATTTAGATGCATAATGTCTAATATTTTCACAATGATGACATTGGACATTCAATTTATCATACCTTTGTGAAAAGATTCCATGTGAATTGTTGTTGTTCCTTCCTCTTCCACATTTTTTTGAATAATTTCTTCGTACTCTTTCATGTATGATGTTTCAACTTCCACTTCCATCACCTCTAGAAACACCTCTATTCCTGTATGATATGCCTCTTCCTCTAGCTGAAACTTGAGATCTAAAAGCTTGCTCATAAGATAGGGTAGCCGATATATTTAGCCGTTGTTCATGGATTTGTAAGGAGCCCGTAGGATCAAATATGGGAGGAACAAAGCTTGCTCAAAGTTAAATCATTTGAATTTTCTATTGCAACAACAATAGGATCAAATCTGGGAGGAAGAATCCTCAAGTTTTTTTCTATGATTCCTTGATCCTCAAGAGTGATTCCATTAGTTCTAATTTGGTTAACCAAGCTCATAGTGAGAGTAACTAAAGGATTCACTGAATCAAACTCCTTAATTTTAAAAGTTTCAATATCTCTTCTTAAGAATTGTAACTTGAAAATATTTGCCCTTTTGTTTCCTTGGTATGCATTTTCCAAAGTCTCCCATGCTTTCCTGTATTTTGTAGTTGCTTCTATCCTTGGAAAAACGGATTCTCCCATGGTTGTTTGTATAAATTAAAGAGACTTTACATACTTTTTCTTATTTTCCTTCAATGTCTTCGTCTCAGCTTGAGTGAGTGCATTGAATGTGACTTAGTCTGTAAGATCAGGGAAGCCATTTTCAACAAGCTCCCACAACTCTTGAGAGAAGAAAATGGTCTTCATCTTTATGTACCAGACATCATAATTTTTTCCATCAAACCGTTGTACTTGTTTCCATGTGCTGCTGCTATCCATATAAAAGAACAAAAATATAACCACCAAAAACTTCATAAAATCTTCTATGATACCAATATGTGGGATAATAAATAGTGTTTGAAAAAAACAGAGTGAAAAATAGAGAGAAATATAGGGTATAAACATAGTATAGCATATCTAAAAAAATACGATTTATATTGAAAACAATGTTTAATTTCATTCAATGTTGTTGCACATTCACGTATTCTTCTTCTTTACTAAAATACCTTATACTCTCTTCTTATATTGTATAAAAATGAACACATATCCACTACTTATGAAAAATAGATCTGTAAGATATCCTACCCACTACAACCACATGCATTAAATTTCTGGTGACTAGCTAAAATCTAATAAATAGGTTCAACAATTTTCTGAGTGAAAGTCAAAATAGACTGTAGGGAATTCATCTCATACTGAATGGAATTTATATCAAACTAATCATCAATATTATATTTAATAGGGAAGAGGGCCATGAATAATGTTGTGTTGTCGAATCATCTGGAATCCCACAGTTCATAGAATATTGGGGGTCACTCGTCAATGGAACCATTGATACAAAAATCCCCCTCTATCTTAGTTTTAATTTAATTTCTATAAGTTGGTTTTTTTTATTCACTGCACCTTGAGTAGTTGTGTATGTGAGTTTCAGAGATTGCCATAATCTTGTTTTTCTTGTTGGTTGGTGATTTTGAAATTTGTAGGGGACTTATATCCCCTTTGCATTAATTTGTATTAGAGTACATGTAAGCTTGATAAAGAATTGCAATTCCAACACGTTAGGTCGTTGGATAGACTTGTAATATAAGGAAGAAAAAATACTCCAATGGTGGTTGGGTACACATTGTAGAGATTTGAAAGCGCATACAAGTTAGGAAAGAGAAATTTCACTATGTGTTGGAGAATTGAAGCCATATTTTCAAATATGCAAGAGAGTATTTGAAAAGAGCTCCCACATTTGTGTTGGCTAGTGTTGTAAGTTGAGGAAAAGGCTACACATTGAAAATTATGTTGATGGGTTAAATGAAACTAGTGAAGATTGGAAGTGTGAGTAGGAGAAGGTTTGATGAGGAGAAATCCTTGAAGAAATATTGAGTGAAGTTGAGGAAGCTCATAGCTAGGTTGGACACATTGGTGGAAACCCAAGGGTTGGCCAGAAGAAAAAATATAAGAATATGGATAAGAAAATCCTTGAGTGAGTGAAAATATTGAATATTTTAATGGGAGAAATGAGACCTCTCTGTAAAGTTGAGGCTCTAGCACTAATGGGGAATTTTTTGTCAAGGATGGATGTGTTAGAGCATGTACTAGAGAAGGGAGTCTTAGTGCAGGTTCGAAAGCTATTGTAGTTGTTACTACTATGTTTTTTCTCACCATTAAATGAAGATTTGATGAAGAGGCTAGTCCAATATCAAATGAGTTAGTGGAAGAAGGGAGATCTTCAAGAGCCTCTAAGCTCAAAATTCCAAATTTACCTAAGGGAGAAAGAAACAACAATAGAGAAATTATGCTCCTTTTGAGCCTAAGGAAATATTTTATCTCCCTAGCACTTATTGGGTATCGAAAGAGCTTATCGCGCCTGAAAAGAGGATAAGTCCATTATCAATGGGAAGCTTACCACAAGACCATATCCCAGAAACCAAATTTCATCAAATATATAGGCTCCCATTGATAAAGTAGTTTTCAATGTTAGCTGATCAATGGTACAAATCAGATCTAGTGTTGAGATCAACGACTCCAATTAAACATTGAAGGGGCCCATAACATTGTTGATGAGGAAGTATCTCTTCACCCCAACAAGAGTAATCCCATATCATCGATGACGATGTCGTTGTTAGTGAAATGAATTTCACTTTTCACAAGGAATTATTACCTATCATTGACAATGATGTCCTTGTCTTGTCAACCTTACATGTAAGAACAATCAGCAGATGCTATATGGACAAGAGAAGCCACCATACATATAGTTTAACATTCTGAAAATTCATGACACGTGTCTTACCTGTCTGCCACATAAACACCAACACAGACTAGTGAGAAAGAGCCATGTGTTCATGGTGACATAATCATAATATTGTTCATGTATTATTCATTTATGTATTTTGATCGATCCTAGATCAATGACTCTCCTCGTATCAACGATAGATAAAAAATAGAGATCAGGTTGGGGGTCATCGTTAGAAAAATACATTGCGTGTTCCCCCTTAGCTCAAGTTACAGAGTGGACATGACAACATCATCGACGACAACAAAGGATAAGTTGAGGAAGAGATGAAAAATTTGCATGCTAGGGGAGCACTATCAGAGCCAATCAAATGTTGACACGTGGACAAGTGGAACCCACCAAATACATAGGTAAATATCCTAAATCTTGGTGAAATGTTTCACATCGATCTTCCATGTCAGCATTATTGTTGGTCAATAGAAATCCTCCACTTGTATAAGCAGGCATAAATGTTATAATGTTCGTTCCTTATTCTATTTTTTCTTTCAACCACAACGAGATCAATGACTCTCGTTTGATATATTTTTCCTCCTATCGATGGTCTAGATCTGATCTTATCTGTAGCTCTAGATCGACGATCATCGAAATCCCTTCGTCAAAGTTCCTGACGGGTCCTAGCTTTGGATAGCTTCGATGGGTACAACTTCAAAGTATGGTCTAGATTTGTTAAAGGAGAGAAATATCAACGATCTAGGATCCATCATGGTTTCTCTTCTCCGCAATATAATGAAAAATGGACGCATGCCCCTGATTATGTGTTATGCATGAAGTCACTACCAACAGGGCACCTTTCAGACCACTCTGAAGCCGCCATGTGGATAGGGGAACCCACCCAAGGTACCCCAAATCATATCAAGTCTGAGTGACACATGTCACGTCTCCCTACCACATCAATGCCAATGAGGACCAATAGCAACATGCCACACATCTATGGTCACATCATCCTGACCACATTTTCCTTACTCATTTCAGGGTTCTTGGTCGAGCCAAATAAATGACTTTTGTGCATATTCAGACCTCCCTATGCAACACCAGATCGATTGTTGACATTTACTCTTAGAATCCCCTCTTCATAGTCATTTTTGAAGTCGAGACCCTGAACACTATGATGTGCATCTTCGTTGGACGGTCCATATATTCTCTTATACCTTTTTGAAAGTAGGGAAAGTCAATGGACTAGATCTGCTCCCAAGTATCAAAGTCTCCAAGCCAGGTGTTAAGTCATTTGACGAGAGAAGCATTGCTAGAGCCATTCCAAAGCTTCCACGTGGACATGTGGAGCACATTGGATGCACATGTAAATGTCTCTAAACTGGGTGACACATGTCCCACCTGTCTATAATGTCAAAGCCATCAGGGGCCAGTGAAAATCCGCCACCTATCCAAGGTGAAATCATCACGATCTATCTTCCTTGGTCAAAATTTTTCCCATGGAAAAGCTTGATCAAAAAATCCCAACCCATCTCCAAACCACGATCAACGACCCATGTCTCATCTTATTGTGAATTCGATCAACGTTCTAGATTTGATCAAACTGATCCGATGAATGTTAAGTTTTCACCTTTGAAATCCTTTATTTACTTTTTCGGGTGAGAGATCAATCAATGGTTGAGATTACTTTCTGATATCGATTTGACGGCGGTTGATATTTACATTTTATTCATAGTTAATGTGGGATTTAAAACAAAAAGAAGTAATGTTTTAATGATCCTATGTATGGGGCATCATCCATAACGACATAGATGAACGATCAAGATCAATCGTCAAGATAGATCCAACGACTATTGAGTTGAGTGTGATCTCTACAGTTATAATTTAGATTTTATTCCAACAAGGGAAATTATTACATGGACTTTTCAGGGACAAGGCCTGATCGATATCTTGGCCTGCAAAATCCCAGCTATTCCATGATCTCAAAATAGAAGAATTCATGCAGGTAAAAGTAATTAATTTTGACCATAAGGTAAATTGTTCAATAAATCAAGAAGCAATGAACCATTTCAAGAAGCTGGAAATTGTTTCACAAAGTCATTTTAGGGCACAAGAGAGAGGAATAAAAGAGAACACATGTGCCCATTTTCAAGGTCGATACTTTGGGGAGTTCAGGGTTTTCTTGTAACCAGAGATATTCGACCACATAAACCTTGAGCACAGTCAGTTGATAAATGCAATAGGAAACCAAAGATCCATCTCCTGCATTTAAGTTTCAGTCTATAATTCATCATTCTATTGTATGTGTTCTTGTAAAGAATCTCCCATCATTTTTTCTTTTCTTGTATTAGATATGTTTTATAAAAGATCAGGTAGTAGGTCATTCTTCATGTTCATTGTTACTGTATGATGTATGGTTATGATATAGAAGTTATTTCCTCTTAATGTATGCCCATTTATTTTAATTTATTTAAGAATTTAAATGATATGCAGAGGGTACCTCCATGTATTTGAATGTATGAAGGTGTTAATTGTTTGAAGCATATGCTTATTGATTTGTATACATCTGTTAGAGTTGTTGAATTATTAATTTCTCAACACGTTATTCATTTTCCATAAGCTACATGATTCATTCTGAGCAGTTCCCTATATGTTTATTTTGTTCTTTCCCCTAATCCACCATTTCATTTCCATTTTAAGATTGATTGTTTGAAATAATCATAGACATATGCCTATGATAGTTGAGATCATTTTTCATATGATGTGGGACAATTTTAGGTCCTATAGATTCAAAGGAGAAATATAAAGAGAAGGAAAAACTTCCCAAATATTGCATATTACCTTACTACAAATATGTCCTTAAGATTCATCCCGAGTCTTGGACCCTTGGGTGTGTCAGCATCATTCCAAAAATAGCCTAGAACATATTGAGGCATAACATATGAAATGGTATCATTGATGAAGAGGTAAATTGAAGAAATCTTCCCTGGGGATATGACATTATAAGCTCTGATATTTGATGGTGAACATGCCTCGGGAATTTGGTTGTTAATTTTTCACTTGGTGACTCCAAAAAAAGGACAATCTCATCTCTGCCAGAAGACATATCAAAATCAAACCTAATCCTTATCAGGTCCTGATATATTTAAATCCAGAAAATCTTGTAATCTGGAGGAAAATCTCAGAGTGCCAGACCTTCTTTTTTCTTCGGTAACCCTTATTTGGAAATATTTCCTTTTGTTTCTCATCAAAATGTTGAATATCTAGGTATGACTAATATACCTGAACATGAGTTTTATACTTCAAATTTTCTCCCCATAAACTTTCATATTTCTCCAAGATTCTTATTTAGAATCTTGTCAAGAAGTAGGATCTTCCCTTTGAACTTTAAAAAAAATACTATTACTCTCTTGTTCACTATGATCCCATTGGAGACTTCATTGTATTTTAATGGAAATATCAAGTGTTGATATAGTAGTTGTAAGGTTTTCTCCACTTGATTTTTCAAATATACCTGACTTTCCTAATCTTGTTCCTAGTGTAAGAGTCTGGGAAGACTACCTTCTTAGGTTCAGATAAGTTGATAATGATAATATGGCTCATAATTTAGTATAATTCCATTACTGTATGCATAAACTGAGTATCTTTCATGAATATGTCCTCATGAAAATGTTCATTCTATCTTTAGAGAGAGACACTCGTCAATGGTACAAATCCTTGCCTACTGCTTGTATAGACTCACTAAAATATTTTCATATGATGTTTCATTCTCATTACAAAAGGAGGTATAGAATTGATGTTCCTCTTAGAAGTTCTTGCAATGAAAGTTTTGAATCAGTTTTAGAGGATTTAGAAGACTCTTCTCGTGATAATGAAGAGGAAGGGGAGATCACAAATGATGAATCTGAACAAGATTTTGAAAGGCAAGCTTACTATAGCAGTGAAAATGAAGAAGATGTCATGGTGGATTCAAATGAAGAGGTATCACTGGAGAGTGATTGCACATATTGTAAAGTAGCTAGAGAGGTAGTGGAGGGGCCTAGAGGGCCCATCGTGATAATAGTGGAGGCCACTCAATGTAAGGTGGACTAGGTCCACTATATTATTAAATAAGTCTCACTATGGTAGTTAGATATAATAAATGGGTAGTTAGATATAATAAATGTAAGATAACTTCTTAGAAGGTTCTACTTCTAGAAGATTCCTTCTGTAGAATGTTCTTAGGCAATGGTAGCACTATATAAAGAGGTTCAAGAAATGTAATGATACATGAAAATAAGTATTGTATTTGGAGCTAAATCTCAATAGGAGGATGCCCCCTCGAAGAGGCAAGTGAACAGGAGAGGATCCCTTCCATAATAAGATCCATTGTATGGTGTTGCCCTACCTCAAGGGTTTGGTAATAATAAAGTGTGGTTTCTTCTATCTTTCTTTTTGTATCTATTGTGTATTCAGTATTTGTGGTGATTATATTTGTATATCTATTCAGGTTCTTAACAAGTGGTATCAGAGCACTTTCCTTGGTAGGTATTGTGGGCAAATATTTTTTTATTTTTGCAGATTTGTTTTTGGGAAAAGAAAAAAAAGAGGGCTGCGACATTCCAGAAATTTTTGGTATATTTGTGTAAAAAAGTTGTAGAAACATGTTGTAGATCTGAGTTCCTCTCAGAAAAACACCCAATTTAAAAAACAAAATCGTCCGAAACGGAGTCCAGGAAGTCAAGATATTGATGTTTTAAAATCTACAAATTTTCAGGGTCTTTTCCGCAGACGGCGACATGATTTTTTTATTTATTTCTGTAGCAGTTGGAGGCTAAATTTGCACACACAAATTACATATCTGATTTCCTCTCACAATTTTACCCAATTTCAAAAAACAAATCAGTCGAAACGGAGTCCGAGAAGTGAAGTTATGAGCATTTTAAATTCAACAGTTTTTTTAGGGTTTTTCCATAAAAAGCCGTGATTTTCTGCAGTAACTTATTGTTCTATTTTTTGAGTTTTTTCATGATGGATGTAGGACTAAAGAGTTTATAGGGTGTTCACATGGCTATTTCCTCTCAAACCCTCAAAGAAATTCTACAAATTACTGAAGCATTCAAATCCCAATTGTTTGACAAATTGGATGACTTTCCAGATGGTCTCAATGATAGTTTTCGAAGTATTCAAGATTCATTGGATAACATGCATAAGATATTTATTATGGCAGACATCAATGATGAATATAATCAAGAAATATATGTTTATTATGATTTTGAGGTTGATTGTGATGATTGGTATATGGATAGTTGTCATTTATGGGATGACAACCACTTTCATATTTTATTTGATGACTTTAATCCACCTTCTGTAGAGAGCATCAATGTGACAAATTGAGAGCCAATGATTATTACCAATGTCCATCCTGCATATTCTACAGTGGTATTATTCCTTCCAGATTCTTCTACGACCCTTTTCGACTATGTTGATGGATCTTCTTATTTGGATCCACATGACAAGTGTCAATATTGGGAGCATCATTTTCAGTTGGTTATTGGGTGTCGATATCTTCCATGTGGGGTTCACATGAGAAATTGGACATGGGAACCTAGTTTACAATGGCGGTTGGATTACTTCAACATGGTGTCTACCATTTCTCAATGGGACCTTGGTTCTCTAGTCTATTTCAACACTATGGTCCACACTTATCCATGGGACCCTAGTATATGGTTGTACATTAAGCGTTGATGACAATGATTTCATAAGGGGGATGGAATGTAAGGTAGCTAGAGAGGTAGTAGGGGGGACTAGAGGGGCCATCGTGATAATAGTGGAGGCCATTAAATGTAAGGTGGACTAGGTCCGCTATATTATTAAATAAGGCTCACTATGGTAGTTAGATATAATAAATGGGTAGTTAGATATAATAAATGTAAGAGGACTTTTTAGAAGGTTCTACTTCTAGAAGACTCCTCCTCTAGAATGTTCTTAGGCAATGGTAGCACTATATAAAGAGGTTCAAACAATGTAATGAGACATGAAAAGAAGTATTTTATTTGGATCTGAAGCTCAATAGGAGGATGTCCCCTCGAAGAGGCAAGTGAATAGGAGATAATCCCTTCCATAATAGGATCCATTGTATGGTGTTACCCTACCTCAAGGGTTTGGTAATAATAAAGTGTGGTTTCTTCTATCTTTCTTTGTGGATATATTGTGTATTCAGTATTTGTGGTGATTATATTTGTAGATCTATTCAGGTTCTTAACACATAAGTTTCAGAGAATATATAGGAGGATACAATACTTGCCTCTTCCTTGCAAGATATTAGTCAAAATTATTTTTAGATGGATATTTCTTCTTTTAAGGATTTTCATGAGTTGAAAATACTTGTCGTTGTTTCAAAAAATCTTGTATTTGTTGGTGAACTTTTACATTTTCAAGAATATCCAAAGAAGATTGTTGAATGTCCATATTTTGAGCTTCCTTTTGAATACTATTGGAATGAAGAACTTGAGTCAGTTATAAGATACATAGAAGATTTCTTTTACAATAATGAACAAAAGTAATAATTTATCGAATTGAGCTTGAAGTGAATGTCAGTGATAGATATATTCATGAGAAATCTGCTTATATTGGATTCTACAACATAAATTCTATTTTTTATTAATACAAAGTTGAAGAAGATGCATGGAGTTCTGCAACATCATTCACAAAAATTTAGGCTGAAATATGTCCATATTAGACCATCATGGCACAAAATCAAAGCTTGTTATTGAAGAACGCATCTCTAAAGTGGATTTATCAAAAACAATTAGAAATGCACTTGTGTATGCGAGTTATGAGGGTTCTGATGAAGGATTTCAAATTGACGAATTATTTTAATTTTTTCTTGAAGGTATAAATCTCGATCATTGTGAACAACAATCAATTGAACATTTAGCATGTGATGAATCTTTTGTACTTCCTCCTTTTTCTTCATTTTTTCTTGAAGAATTATTAGCAAATACATCAAAGGGTATTCAGGAGAAGTTCAGTCAAATAAATCATGAAGAAGAAGCCTCAAATTTTGTTGAGTAATATTTCATCCCTCATATTTTTTATGACTCAGATGCATTTTGGTTGGAATCTACATTATCCATGGTCTCATATGACTCAGGTTATATGAATCTTATGTTTTCAAATCACAAGTATGAAATTCATTATCATATTATGTTGTATTCCTCACTTTTCCTTGTCCTTAGTCTACGAAGGTGCATACAAGGAGTTCAACCATGTTGTATGGAACTCACCTGGTATCATTAGAAATGTCATTTCACTTGATCAAAGTGGGTAAAATAATTAGAGTAGGAGGTTTATGTATATAAATTAGTTAGTAGTTGAGCATTTTGTTTTTCAGTTTGTAGAGTTTGTTTTAATTTTACTTCACTCACCTATCATTACTTCAACAAGTAGGTAGGCTTCTAAAAACATAAGACATTGAGAATTTTTTGTGTCACATATTAGATCAATTTTCAGGTCTGAAGGAGATGTATCTTTTCGGGTAGACTCCATAACCCAATAGAAGAAGGAAGCCAATCAACAGTTCTCGATAGACCACATGGGTATGATGTCCCCACTAGAGGTAAATGTTAGTACTATATTTGTTTTCACCATTAAATGCATGTTTTTTGAAGTGGTAAGTCTGAGATCATATGAGTTAGTGGCTAGAAGGGAGAGATTCAAGAGCCTTTTGAGCTAAAAATTCCAAATTTTCCTAAGGAATAAATAAGAAACAACATAGAAATTATGCTCTTTTTCATCCTAAGGAAAGAATTTATCACTCTAGTGCTTATCGGGGGTTGAAAGATATTATCGTGCATGAATATGGGCTAATTCCATTAGCTAAGGGAGGTTTATCACATGACCATATCCAAGGAACCAAGTGTTATAAATCTACGGGACCCCTCTAATGAAGTGGTTTTCAAAGTTAGTTGAGCAATGGTCCAAATATGATCTAGTGTTGAGATCAGCATCTCTAATTAAAAATTGAAGAAGCCCGCAACATCATCATCGGGGAAGTATATCTTCAACCTAACAAGATAAATCCCATATCACTGACGACAATGTCGTTGTTGATGAAATGTCATTCACTTTTAACAAGGAATTATTACCTATCGCCAACGACGATGTCCTTTCCACATAAATCTTACACATAAGATCAATCAACAACTACCACATGGATAGGATAGCCCGCTAGACATACAATTCAACATCCTTAAAATGGGTGACACATATATTACCTCTCTGCCACATCAGTAATAGTGTGGACTAGTTTGAAACCACAGAATGTTTAGGATGACAACATCATAATATTGTTCATGACTTATCCATTTATAATTTTTTATCGAGCCTAGATCAACGTCTCTCCTCGCTTCGACAATAGATTAAGGGTAGAGATCAGGTTGGGAGTCCTCATCAAAAAAATTTATTGGGAGTTCCCCCTTAGCTCAAGTTACACAGTGTTGAAGACGACGTCATCGTCGACGACCAAGGATAAGTTGAGAAAGATCTGACAACTTGGCATGCCAGCGAAGCACTGTAAGAGCCAATCAAATGTTGACACATGGATAGGTGGAACCTAATGAATACATAGGTAAATGTACTAAATCTGGGTGACCCATGCCATGATGATCTGCGATGTCAGTGTCCTTGTTGGGCAATAGCAATCCACCACTTGTATAAGCTGGAATCATCAAGATAATGTTCATTCCTTAGTCAATTATTTATTTGACCACGTTGATATCAATGACTCTCAATTGATCTCTTATTCCTCTGATCAATGATCCATATCCGATATTATCTGTAGATCTAGATCGATGGTTGTCAGAGTCCCTTTATCGGAGTTCCTGATGGGTCATGGATTTGGATAGATCTGATGGGAATAACTATGAAGGAAGGTCCAGATTTGGTAAAAGAGAGTGAGATCAATGGCCTAGGATCCATCACGATTTATCTCCTACACACAATAATGATGAATGGATGCATGTCCCTGGTTATGTTTTATGTATGAAGTCATATCAACACAAATGAGGATAAAAAACAACATTCCATTCATCTATGGTGACATAGTCTTGACCATATTTTTCTTAGTCGTTTTTGGGTACTTGTCAAGCCAGATTGATGACTCTCGTGCATCTTTGTACCTCCCTGCACAACTAAAAATCAATGGTTGAGAGTTAATATCGAAGTCCCCTCATCGGAGTCATGTTTGAATTTTAGACCCCAACCACTCCGATCAACTGTACAAATCTACTCTCGGACATTTTTCAAAGTGGGGAAAATAAACAACCCAAATATGCTCCTAGGTATTAAAGCCTCCATGCCAAGTATTATGTCGTCTTGCCAATGAAGCACTGTTAGAGCGAATCCAAAGTTGGCACATAGACATGTGTAATCCACTATATGCATAGGTATATGTATCGAAATTCGGTGACACGTGTCCCACCTATCTTCCACGTTAGAATCATCGAGGGCCAGTGAAAATCAACCATGTGTCCACGTGACGTTAGCATGATATATTTTCCTTGGACAATTTTTTTCCCATGGTGAGCTTGATAGATGTCTCCCATTCCATCTCCATCACCCCAATCTATGGCCTAAATCTCATCTTATTGCAACTTCGATCAGAGGTCCATATTTGATCAAGTTGATCCAATGGATATTAAGTTTTCACCTTTGGAAGCCTTGATTTTATCCAATGGGTGCAACATCTATCAAGGACTGAGATTACTTTCTGAGATTGATCTAATAATGGCTGAGATTTATGTTTTATGAAGAGTTAATGTGAAATTTAAAACAACTACAATAATTTTTTAATGAGCCTATGTATGGGGGATCATGCATAACCACACAGATCAATGATCAAGATCACTCGTCGAGATAAATCCAATGGCTACTCAGTCACGCAATCTATGTAGTTATAATTTTGATCTTGTTATATAAAGGGATGTAATTAGAGGGATTATTCAGGGACAAGGAGTGATCTATATCTTTTCTTGTGAATTCCCATTTGTTTCACGATCTCAGCATAGGATAATTCATGCAGTTAAAAGTAATTAATTTTGACCAGAGAGGAAACTATTCAAGAAATCAATTAGTGGTAAACCATTTCAAGAAGAAGAAAATGGTTTCAAGAAGCAATTTTGTGGCAGGAGCAAGACGAGTAAAAGAGAACACCGACACCCATGTTCAAGGTTGACACTTTGGGGAGTTAAAAAGTTTCTTGTAACCAAATCTATTTGACCATAGAAACCTTGATCACATTCAGTTGATAAATTCACCAGGAAACCAAAGATTCATTCCCTACGTTTAAGTTTCAGTATGTAATTCCTCATCCATTTGGATATGTGTTCTTGTAAGGAAACTTCTACCATTTTCTCTTTTCTCAGATCTGATGTATAAAATCTCAAAAAACAGGCTAGTCTTCATGTTCAATATTACTATATAATGTCTAGTTATTATATATAAGTGATTTTCTCTGAATGTATGACCATTTATTGTCATTTATTTATGCATTTAAATGATATGCATATGGTACCTCCATGTATTTGAGTGTATGAAGGTGTTAACTATTTGAAGAATATGTTTATTGATTTGTATACATCTATTACATATGCTAAATTCTTAATTGATATACACACTATTCTTTTCCATAGGCTATATGATTCATTTTGAGTAGTTCCCTGTATGTTTATTTTGTTATTTCCTCTAATCCACCATTGCATCTCCCTTTTAAACTTTATTTTATGAAATACTTGTAAACATGTAGTTGAGAACATTTTTTATCTGAGCTGAGATTGTTTGAGGTCCTATAGTTTTAAAGGCGAAAGAGAAAGAGAGGGGAAAGCTTCCAAAATATTGAATAATTACCTTACTACAATTTTTTCCTTAATATTCATATCGATTCTTGGCCCCTAGGGTGCATCGACATCATTCCAAAAAAAAGTGGAACATCTTGAGGGATAACAACAGTTATAGATTAATGGCTTAAAAAATGGTACTTTTGTGTCGTTGATGCAGTTGGTCAATGGGGAGGTCTAATCATGGGATGGTTCCTGTCTTGCAAATATCTCTCCTTCTCCTCCTTTATGTCAACCATTGTAGTGAATCTTGAGGCAAGAGACATCAGTCTCTCTTTAAACATTATAAACGTCTATGCTTCCTACTCAGATATGATTCCTTTTTGGAAAAATATGGCAGATTCGGGAGCACTGGGTGATCCCCATATCCTATTAGGGGGTGATATGAATTTGACCCTATCCATTAGGTATGGGGGATAATCTTCATTAATACAAGAAAAGAGTTTGTTTCTCCTCCTTTCTGAAGAAGCATCATCTACTAGACTTAGAACCCGTGAAATTGGTGCCTGCTTGATGGAATTTTCAAACAAATGTGGTTGTTGTCTCAAAAAGATTTGAATTTTTTTTGGTATTAGAGAAATTGATGAACAATTGTTTTATGATGAAATCATGTGTTTCTACAGGTGGCCTTTCCATCCATTCACTAATTGTTTGCAAACTCGGTTCAGGCAATGAGATACCTCCTACCCCCTCAAAATTCAATATGTTTTGGCTGGAGGAGGACAACTAAAGGGCACTAGTAGAAGACTCATGGGTGCACCTCTCTTCTTCTTATCCTTCTTGTTTAATGTTTGAATTTGTGTATAAAATTTCTAGAGTCAAAGAGGTAGATAAGTGATGGATAAAATTATATGCTAATAGGTCCAAAGCCCAATTGTTGGATGATGAGGAAAAATTATCCCAGTTGAACAAGGACATTGTTGGAAATCCCATTTCATATTCTCATATTGGTGAAATCCTCTCTCTAGAGGCCTTCCCTCACTCCTTTTTAAAAAGAGAGGAAACATGGCACTTAAAGAGAAGGGATATATATATTAAGGAAGAGGATAAGAATTATATTTTTTTCCATAAGTATGCAAATTACCGCAAGAACGTCAACACAATTTGGGAAATTGAAGTTACAGATGGAACATTAGTCCATTCAATCAAATATAAGGTTGAAGAAGGGGCTCTCTATTTTTCCAATCTCTTTCAAGATCCGCCCAAATGCCCAGTACTTGAGATCATGGAGGAGATCTCCAAATTTGTCCCACTTTTTTCCAAGGAAATGAATAGATCCATATCTGAAGAAGTTGTAGAGTTTAAAGTTCCTAATGCCCTATTTTCCATGCAGAAAGGGAAGATCCCTGGTCTGGATGACATTTCAACATAATTTTACATTGTTTCTTATGATCTAATTAAGGAGTATTTGTTGAAGGTGGTGAGAGACTCTCAAAGGTTCGATAAAATGTTGGGATCCTTTAACTTCACATTTATTTCCTTAATTCCCCCCAAAAGGGAAAATCCTTTGGGTATTTTAGAATGATCTCTTGTTGTAATGTGATTTACAAAATCGTGGCCAAAGTCATAGAAATAATATTAAATCCCATTTCCAATGATGTCATATTTGAAAGGAAATTTGGTTTTTTGGGCAATAGGAAAATCCATCATGTGGTGGAAGTAGCCTAGGAGTCTCTCCACTCTATCAAAAATTTATCGCAATGGGAATTGATCCTAAAATTGGACCTTTCAGAAGCTTTCGATAGTGTCAGTTGGAATTGTATGCATATGATATTAATTCAAATGGGAATGGAGTTATAGGTATAAACTAGATTATGGTGTGCATCTGGTCGATGTATTTTGTTGTTCTTATTAATGTGGGATCAGGAAGGGGTACCCATTGTCCCCTTTCTTATTTTTAATTGTGGATGAATCTCTAATTAAGTTGTTATCTCAAGCTAGGAGGAATAAGATGATATTGGGAGTGAAAGTATCTGATCATGAGTTCATCTCCCATTTAATTTTTTTGGATGACATGTTATGATTTTCCCATGGTTCTCATAGGGAACTCTTCGCCTTAAAAGGGGTATTGGAATTGTTCTATAAGGTCACATGAATGAAAATCAATGCAGATAATGTTAACTAATCCTCCGACAATAGTTATGTAATCCGATGGTTATCGTTGCTTAACTAATTTGCAACCGCCTAACTGTCTGCATATACCTATAAACAAAGAATTCGAGTTTTTAATAAATGAAGAGTTTATTTCCTCCAATTTTCATCTCTGCTTTATGTGTTAAATGTGTTAAATGTGGATTTTTATCCGGCCTGTGTACAGTGGTATTAGAGGCATGTTTTTTTTAAACTCCATGTTATTTTGTGTGTTGGATCATGTCTGCATGAGAGGCATGGAGCATTGGCTCTTACTAAGGGAGAGCACCCAGATCAGATCCAATGATCGTTGTCTACTCCAGATTTGAGAATCGTTGTTTGCTGGTTGTTTTAGTTCCCTGTTGGTTTGTGCATGAAGAGTCTTGTTGCAAGAGAGATTTCAATGGAGTAGCGAAAGTTATGTACTGAGCAGTCTACAACGCAACCAAGGTCGAAGGTGTAGTTGTTGTGAGATTTTTTTTTTCTTGTGCAAGTGGCATTTCATTTACAAATATTAGTTTACAATGCATTCATTAGTATCAATTGTGGGAGTAGTGCTCTCTGGACAAGAAAATTACCAAGAATGGTTTTGAAAAAAAAATATACTCTTATTTTTAATGATTTATGGGAGGAAATTTGTGAAGGCAAGGATGACAATGACCCATAGGAACCTATAGATGCCAGACAACTTGCAATTTGGAAGAGTAAAGATAAAAAGGAACATGCTTTAATTTATGCCTTAGTCACTGAAGAGGTAAGCAAACATATTCTTTCCAACACCACAGCGTTTAAAGCATTAGAGAAATTAAAAGATCTTTATGACTCCCATTCAGAGCTGGAAATTATACAATTGTTGATGAAGTTGTTTAATCTGGAACTAAAAGATAATAATCCCATGAAGTTAGCTTCCAAAATTAAAGCTCTTTTTCAAGATATTGACTCAACTGGTGTCAAAGTTGATTTACAACTCACTGCATTTATTAAATCCCTATATCCTACCTATTCACACTACTTAGAGTCTCTTAAAGCTAGTGGACAGATGAAAGCCATGACTTTTGATAAAATTGTAGATAAAATTGTTGAAAGAGAGAAAGCTTTTGGGAAGAAGGAATCTTTTTCCACTTCCACAGTTGATACTTTGTGTCTTGCACAGAAAGAGCAGAAACCTAGAGGAGAGTCTGCTAGATTTGACAATAGTAACAGAGGTCGTGGTAGGAGACCATTTAGAGGCAAGGGGGGTCATTATCATCAAGGAGACAGACAACAACAAAAAAATTATAATGATAAACAATCTCTTAAGTGACATAGGTGTGGTAAACTGGGTCATACCTATTCTCATTGTCGCACTCCTTGGGATAGGATTAGTGAGAAGAAAGAGAAACAACCTCCAGACAGAGGAAAACCACCTGAATCTGCCAACTATATTGTTGCACATTTTAATCTTAGTATCAATGAAGTTTTTAACACTTCTTTTGCTTCTTGGGAAGGCACTTGGATTTTAGATACTGGAGCCACTTGTCATATGACCTTCAGAAGAGATTTTTTTGAGACATTCAGTAATCACATTGATGGAATAGTTTATTTTGCTGATAAGTCCCAGTTAAAGCCTTCGAGAGTTGGATCTATTCGACTTGGCCTACCAGGACTTGCTGATTATATTTTGCATGATGTTCTTTACATTCCTCAATTAAAAAGAAATTTGATGTCTCTCATACATATCATGCAAAAAGGAAATTCTATACATATGTTTGATGGTATAATTGAAATAAGAAAAGCATCTGATCAGGTGATTGTCATGACTGGTGTTGAAGAAGACAAACTTTTAAAACCTAAAGGGACATCCTCTTTTCAATCTAATTCAGTGCTTTTGGCTCATCATAGTGACACTTTGTCTTCCAGCATATTGTGGCATGCTCATTTTGGTCATATTAATTATGATAGTATTCGGATTATGAAACAACAAGGTATTCACGGGCTTCCTACTATTCCAAGAAATCTTTCTCCATGTAATGCTTGTATTTTGGGCAAGCATTGTAAACAACCTTTGTATGGATCTACTTCCCGAGATTCCAGGAAGTTAGGTCTCATACATTCTGATTTATGTGGGCCCATGCCTGTTCAATAAGCAAATGGTAATAAATATCTCCTGACTTTTATTGATAACTACATGAGGATGTGTTGGGTTTATTTGTTGAAAGAGAAATCTCAGGTTTTTGCAACTTTTAATAATTTTCATTTATGGATTACAAATGAAACTCAACTTAATATTGGCACTCTACGATTAGATAATGGTGGTGAATACACCTCTAATGAATTTGAAAAGTACTTACAAGATAATGGTATTAAACATCAGACCACCATTCCTTATACTCCACAACAGAACGGTGTAGCAGAGCGCATGAACAAAACTTTGCTTAATATGGTAAGGTCAATGATTTTTTCTCAGAATGTCAGGTTGATGTTTTGGGGAGAAGCAGTACTTTGTGCCATTTATATTCGCAATCGTTGTCCTTCTTCTGCCATCAATAATAAGTCCGCTTATGAATTATGGTATAATCTTCTTCCTGTTGTTCAACATTTCAGAGTTTTTGGTTCTCCATGTTATGCTTTAATTCCTAAACAACAACGTGACAAATTGGGTGCAAGAAGTCACACATGTCTTTTCTTGGGGTATTCTAATACCTCCAAAGCTTATCGATTGTATGATGAGGAAAACAATAAATTTGTTATTTCAAGAGATGTTGTTTTTCTTGAATTTGCTAAATATGCTTCTACTATTGATAGGCAACTCAATCATTTGGATAGATTCTCTTCCAAGAAGTTTTATTATGAATGGGATAATGATCTCCCACATCCTGAAGGGGGGATTCATATTCTAGACCACTCTATGGATTTTCCTTCAACAACACCAGAGAATGAGACCACATCAAAGAATGAAGAAAAATTAGTTGATAGCAATGCTTCTTATGATAATAATGTTTCTGTAGAAGAACTGTTGTAGGAAAATCTCCCTGTGGACAGGTAGATCACCTCTAAGACTTGACCTTAACCCTAGACAGAAAAGTGCTTAACGTGGACACTGAATTTCTTTCAAATCTATCTAAACTAACACATGAGAAGGAAGGATGACAGAAGTACCTGTTATCGACGTTTGTCCCTGCACGCTCCGAGTTGCGCTCCAATCTTCTGCTCCTCGCTGAGTTCTGTGGACAAAACAAGATACGACCACTTCCTACTCTATTGATATTAGCTTGAAAACAGATCTATCACTCAATGATAAGTTCATGTAACATCAGACACAAACTAGAAAGAAACAGGCCAAGCGTGTCATATTGATGAGAATAACGATAGTAGTACTTACAATCGTAGATGTGAATGCGACAGCTTCGTCAAGTCCCCTTCGTTTAACCCTTGCCTGAAATCTCCACAATCTGGATAACAACAGCTTCACTGATCACTCTCCTTTGGCTAACTGTCAATTTCCTCCAAGATCATAAGTTTCATATATTCAATTCTTCCCAATCAGCTCTGTTCCAACACCACTTATGAGATCATAAGTTTGGTGTGATTCTCTATTTCCAATCCCATACCACTCATGAGATCATAAGTTTGGTATGATTCTCTCTTTCTGTCTCCTTTCACCATTAGAAAGCTTGCTTATATAGCCTTGGAGAGGCTCAACAATCTTGAGATATCCTTGGGGAAGGTGAGGATTTTCCTCCTTCAGTTGAGGATCTTCCCTAGGATCATGGCTGGACTAGGGATTCGAATCCAACTACCTTCCAAGAATGAAAAGATGCTTCCCCCATTCATCTCAACAGCTTAACAACCACCCAGAATAGGTAACACTCCCTCAAAAGGGCCATCAGAGTGTTGTAGCGCTCCCTAGTAAGCTTTAGGGGGTGCCTGCGCTCTCAAAATATATAGCGCTCCCTCAAAAGGGCCAGGGGAGCATTATAACTCTCCCTGACAGTGTATTGGGGAGCGTTAGCGCTTCGAGATAGTGTAAGGGGGAGCGCTCCTCTCCAAAACTCAGTTTTTTGGGTGCTTTCAGATGGCAAAAGGTTGTTTGACTTCAGTAGATCAGTTCTCCTCCTTCAAATCAATCATGTGAGATGTTATAAGTGTCTCCTTAGTGT
>ML794686.1:367303-379661 GCA_009831015.1 Picea engelmannii
TTGACATCCAAAGTATTAGGTGCAACTGAAACATTGGGAGGATTTGGGATCACCGGAGTGGGGAACAACCAAACTGGTAATCCAATAGTGAGTCCCGGAAGACTCAGTGTGGCAACATATGGAGGACCAAAGTTTCCAAACGACGGAAAGGTATAAGGTTCCCCATAAGAAGGGGTTCCACCATTGGTACTCCCAGGATTCGATGCCATTAACAATGACTCGACCTAAGGTCCACTAAGTAAAAGAAACAGCATACGCTAATAGAATCTAAGAATCACAACCAAGCAAACAGGACCTTCTTTTGATGACCGTACTAGTTGGTGATGAAATCCAACGTCGCGTGATCAAGTCCAGAAGGGGCGGGGATAGGGTGGAACAATTACAATGGCGACCTGCTTAATGGACTTACGCCTTGGTGCAAGCTTCCACGCAGTAATTGTGGATTTACCCTCCAAGGTGGTGGAACAGTTACAATGGCGACCTGCTTAACGGACTTACACCTTGGTGCAAGCTTCCATGCAGTAATTGTGGATTTACCCTCCAAGGAGCCCGAGGGAGTCTGACCAATGTCTACTCCAGGTACAGTGAGACTTCTCGTCACCGTCACCTTGTGTAAGAACCTAAATATTATGGCCACTAAGGTTACCAATTCGCAGTCAGCCCCTGGGCGGGAACAGTCGACAGTCCGATCCAAACGTGCGGGCAGGGTATCAAGCCCGAAATCAACTAAAAGGCTTCCACGCAGTAATTGTGGATTTACCTCAAAGTGATTCCCATAATACAATCCGACCACCACAATCAGTTAAACCACGAAGGGTTAGTCCCCGTAGCTTACCCGAATGCGACCTCGTGCGTAACCCCTGTGTGAGAGGGGGATCCTAGGCAGACTTATACGATAACTGGATTTACTCTCCCTAACTCAAGATGCTACTGTTTGTTTTAGAAACTTTGGAGAGTTATGCTCACAGCCCTAATCCAAAGTACTAAGCCTAATCTATTGATGGTGGAGGATCCTAGAAAAGAAAAAGTTCTAGATAACTTTTAATTTAGCGTTGATTTTTAGGTTGTTCTTTACGCAAAGGGGTGCATGGAAGTGAAACAAATGGAATTATGACTCAGACCCAAAGAATGCATCGAGCGTGATAAGCAATCATTTCCTTTCGATGAACATCTAGCTAAGGGAGAGAGAAAGTTCTTTCACTAACAAGCACAACTACGGAGTGTCCTCAAATGATTCTTTTCTCAATCAAATCCTAATGTAATGCAAAAACTTTTAAATGCCTTCTAATATGCACAATCAATCATAAAGATATCTTTTATTGTTTGTGTATGAACGATGCTTAATACGACACAATGCTCATTTTGCTAATTATCTTTCTTGTATGAATGAAAATCCAACTAGCACAAGCAAAAGTCACACAAACAATACACCCTTTCGTAGCAATCAAAACGAAAAAAGCGGAAGAAAAAGAAACAATCAAAGAGAAAAGCCAACTTCACACCCAAAAGCAGAAGTTGAAGAACAATGACCTTGGCTGGAATCAAGACAAAGAGGTCTGTAGGCCTTTGATGAACTTCAACAGGGTTTTTACTCAGTTGATGAGGAGATAAAAACAATGCATAGGTTTCGAACTTCAATCAACAGGAAAAAACTCAATGAGAATAGTGAAGAAGGCTGCAAGATCCAATTAACAAGGTGTTTATTCTCCAAAGAGGACAGATGTCAAGGCTGAAAAGGAAGAAGAGTTGACTCACTAGATCACTCAACAAAAGAGACACAGAGGCAAACCCTGAAGCAGGCAGTTCTGGAGGGTTTTTTGGCCAAAAAGAGGCTGACGCTCTATTGCCAAAGAAAAGGAGAGTTATAGTGCTCTGTGCAAAGCCTTTAGGAGCGCTGGTGCTCTGTTAACACTAGGACAGGGGCGCCAGGGTCTAAAACTCCGAAAAATGTCAAAAAATTCCAAAAATTGAAATCCAAATTCAACAATTATGCGGAGTATGATGAGGTAAGGAGCCAATCAGCTCATGAAACTAATCAAAAGAGGAGTGAACCAGGCTTGAAACAATCAAGGGATGGAACAAGGTCAATGAGGAGAAAAATCCAAACAAGAAGTTTCGATTTGAGGCTATCTCCCCAGCGGAGTCGCCAGTTTCTGTTGTAGGAAAATCTCCTTGCAGACAGGTAGATCACCTCTAAGGCTTGACCTTAACCCTAGACAGAAAAGTTCTTAACCTGGACACTAAATTTCTTTCAAATCTATCTAAACTAACACATGAGAAGGAAGGATGACATAAGTACCTGTTATCGACGTTTGTCCCTGCACGCTCCGAGTTGCGCTCCAATCTTCTGCTCCTCACTGAGTTCTCCGGACAAAACAAGATACGACCACTTCCTACTCTATTGATATTAGCTTGAAAACAGATCTATCACTCAATGATAAGTTCATGTAACATCAGACACAAACTAGAAAGAAACAGGCCAAGCGTGTCATATTGATGAGAATAACGACAACAATACTTACAATCGTAGATGCAAATGCGACAGCTTCGTCAAGTCCCCTTCGTCTAACCCTTGCCCGAAAGCTCCACAATCTGGATAACAACAGCTTCACTGATCACTCTCCTTTGGCTGACTGTCAATTTCCTCCAAGATCATAAGTTTCATATATTTAATTCTTCCCAATCAGCTCTGTTCTAGCACCACTTATGAGATCATAAGTTTGGTGTGATTCTCTATTTCCAATCCCATACCACTCATGAGATCATAAGTTTGGCATGATTCTCTCTTTCTTTCTCCTTTCACCATTAAAAAGCTTTCTTATATAGCCTTGGAGAGGCTCAACAATCTTGAGATATCCTTGGGGAAGGTGAGGATTTTCCTCCTTCAGTTGAGGATCTGCCCTAGGATCATGGTTGGACTAGGGATTCAAATCCAACTGCCTTCCAAGAATGAAAATATGCTTCCCCCATTCATCTCAATACCTTAACAACCGCCCAGAATAGGTAGCACTCCCTCAAGAGGGCCATCAGAGCATTGTAGCGCTCCCTAGTAAGCTTTAGGGGGCGCCCACGCTCTCAAAATCTATAGCGCTCCCTCAAAAGGGTCAGGGGAGTGTTATAACGCTCCCTGACAGTGTATTGGGGAGTGCCGACGCTCCGAGATAGTGTAAGGGGGAGTGCTCCTCTCCAAAACTCAGTTTTTTGGGTGCTTTCAGATGGCGAAAGGTTGTTTGACTTCAGTAGATCAGTTCTCCTCCTTCAAATCAATCATGTGAGATGTTATAAGTGTCTCCTTAGTGTCGTTATCATGACAGTATGTCTGAACATCCTTTGCGACACTAGTGACCAACTTACGACACTTGCGAAAGTTGTGGGGAAGATGCGACACTTACGACAATTGAGAGGGATAATGCGACACTTGTCCAGCTGAGCAATTTTGACGTGTAACAAGAACAATTGGTTGATAATAATGTTCCTACTAAGGAAAAATTGGAGGATAATAATGGTCTTGAAGAACCTATTTCAAACACTCTTGAAACTGAGCAAACATTGAAACAATTAGTACACAGATCAACACTAACCAAGACAATGCCAAAAAGGTATGGTGAATTTGAGTTAAACTTTTCTGCTATTAATGAACCTACTAATTTTGAAGAAGCCACTAGTTGTAATGAATGGAAAGATGCAATGCAAAAAGAGTATGACACTCTTATTAAAAATGGCACTTGGAGGTTGGTGGATCGTCCTATTGGCATAAAACCAATTGGTAGTAAGTGGGTTTATAAAACTAAATATAAAGTTGATGGTTCCCTTGATAAGCACAAAGAAAGACTTATAGCAAAGGGGTATGCACAAAAAAAAGGTATTGATTATACATAAACATTTTCTCCTACAGTGAAATGGGGCACTATTAGAACTTTATTTTCTCTTGTAGCTCAAAAAGGATGGAAAATACATCACATGGATGTAAAAATTGCCTTCTTAAATGGAGATTTAAAAGAAGATGTCTATATGTTGCAGCCAGAGGGTTTTTCTGTTAAAGGAAAAGAGCATTAGGTATGCAAATTGATAAAATCATTGTATGGTTTAAAACAAGCACCTTGTGCTTGGTATGAAAAGTTAACTGAGCATCTTCTCAAGTTGAATTATAAGCATTTCAATCTAGATGATGCAACTTTATTTGTTAAGAAAGTTGGAAGATCGATTGTATATCTAGTTGTCTATGTAGATGATTTGCTTATCACAGGAAATAATGATGATTATATAGCATCTATTAAAAGGGAGTTGTAAAAGGTTTTTGATATGACAGATTTGGGATTACCACATTATTATCTAGGGATTGAAGTAGATCAAAAAACAAAGCACATTTTTATTTCTCAGAAGAAATATATTGGAGAACTATTGAGCAAATTTGAGATGAAGGATTGTAATCCTATTTCTACTCCAATGGAGAAAAATATAAAGCTTACTTCAAATGAAGGTAGTGCATTTAATTTATCTTACTACTACTCGTCCTGACATAAATTTTGTTGTAGGAATACTTTCTAGGTTTATACATCAGCCCTATGAAGGTCATTGGACAAGAACAAAATGAGTGCTCAAATATTTAAAAGGCACTCAAACATATGGAATCAAATATTCTAAAGTTTCAGACTTCCATCTCATTGGTTATTCAGATTCTAACTTTGACGGAGATAAAAAGCATGGGGTGTCTACTTCAGGTTATTTGATGAATCTTGGATCAGCAGCCATAACTTGGAGATCACGAAAGCAATCAGTTCCTGTTGATTCTACAACTGAAGCGGAATATGTTGCAACAGCTCAAGCCACAAAAGAAATCATTTGGCTTCAGAAAATTCTTGAAGACTTGCAGGAGAAACAAATGACTTCAACGCCTCTCTTTGTTGACAATACTTCTGCAATACAATTGGCCAAAAATCCCAAATTTCATGATCGAACCAAACATATCAACACTAAATATCATTTGATTCGACATCATGTTGAGGCCAAAACCATTCATCTCAATCATTGTTCCACTTCAGAACAAATTGCAGACATCTTTACTAAAGCTTTGGGTCGAGAGAAATTTGAAAATTTTTGAATGATGCTTGGGATGACAAATGTCCCTTCGGATTAAGGGAGGAATGTTAACTAGTCCTATGACAACAGTTATGTAATCTGACCGTTATCGCTACTTAACTAATTCACAACCGCCTAACTATCTGCATATACCTATAAATAGAGAATCTGAGTTTTGAATAAATGAAGAGTTTATTTCCTCCAATTTTCATCTCTGCTCTCTGTGTTAAATGTGTTACATGTGGATTTTTATCTCAAGCGCCTAACTCTTTGCATATACCTATAAACAGAGAATCCGAGTTTTTAATAAATGAAGAGTTTATTTCCTCCAATTTTCATCTCTATTTTCTGTGTTAAATGTGGAGTTTTATCTGGCATGTGTACAGATAAATCATGATTTATAGTGCATAATTTGTCTGATTAGTTATCTCATGATATTGCGAATCTCCTTCCCTTCCCTATGAAAGACATCGTAAGTGGCCTAAAATATTTGGGCTTTCACCTCAAGTCAGATAACTATTGCATCATAGATTGGCTTTGGCTTGTGAAAAAGGTGGAATCGCAGGTATCTGTATGGGTCAACAGATTGCTATAAAGGGGAAGCAGACTAGTGTTGTTGAAATTGGTTTTGGAGAGTATCCCATTCTCTTGGACCTTGATCGTGATTGTCTCCAATGGTATCCTCTCCAAAATTCAAAAGGTTAACTTCCAATTCCTTTGGTCATAGTCACAAACATATGGAGGTATCTTGTTGGATAAATGTAGTCAAGTGGCCCTTCCTAAGCTGTTAGGGGGTTGGGGCCTGGGCCTAAAGGATATCCTCTCTTTCTCTCATTCTCCTGCTGCAAGGAGTCTATGGAGTCATTCAAAGTGACTCTCTTTGGGGAAGAGTACTAAAATAGAAGTAACTCATGGTATGAACAATAGAAGACTACATAAGGAAACCTTGAATGTCTACAAGAGGGTCGACAATATGGAAGTTGTTGATAGCATCTTTTCCACAAGTTGGACCATGGATGATGTAAAGGGTTAGCAATGGAAAGAAGGTTAGATTGGGTAGGGACTCTTGGATGGGATCAAAAAATAACTTCCTATTTTCGATTCCCTTTTGTAGGCTTCTCACTCCACTGGCATCCTCTCTTTGGCGGACACAAAATAAAAAATGCCTCATTCCTTGGGGAGATAGGGTTGGAACTCCATTGAGGACCTGGTCTAGCAGGGGTAGACACCATAAAATGGAATCGCTACATTAGCATGTTGGTTTCCAATTTCATAAGACACAAAGAGGATGAAATTGATGTTTTACGAGCGAGTCAAAAAACCTGTAGACCAGGGATTTCATGGCTAAGTTAGGCTACAAATTTGAAATGGAGTAAAAGTTTGTAGGGGAAACATTATTGTGGTAGCACATCCTCTAAAAGCTAAGTTCTCCCTTAAATTGCAAAATAACAATGTGGCTCTCTCTAAACAATAGATTATAAACTTGTGATGTTGGTCTTAAGAGGGCATGGGTTGGTAATAATATATGTGTTAAGGAAGAATAAATAAAGAATCCTCTTCCCACATTTTCATTGGATGGTCATACGCAGTGCGTGTATCGAGTATAGTCAAGGATGACCTGAAGTCAAAGTCATAATGGTGAAATATGTACCTCAAAGAATGCTTAAAACACCGGTTATCAGACTCTTCAATAAAACAGTATCAGGGGCTTACATGTATCATGGTTGAAAGCCTCTGGTGGGACTACTACTCCAATATTTTAAAAAATGTGGATATCCCACCAGAGGTAACCGCAAACCTCAATGTTAAGTTGGAAAAGGAATTTATGGTCGATCTCAAAGCTAAAGTTCGAGGGTATGGATGTCGAATTCCCATGGGGCTTCTTTGACAAAGCCATCTAGGGCCATCGTCTTTTTTGTGGGGTTGGTGTGGTTCTCTTCTTGAGCCAAATTCGCTTTATTCATATCAGGGACACTACAGCGGCATAAACATGTCTGATTTTATTGTGTTGCGGACATTGCTAGAGGTGACCAAGAATAAAGGGATAAAAACTGTAAGTAATGGGTGACTCCAAATTCGTAGTTGATTGGGCCAATAACAAATCTTCGATATCAGATGTGAGATTAACCTCTTTGATTTAAGAGATAAAGCTGGCTATTCAGTCCTTTGAATGGATTTCTTTCAACACATTTACGTGGAGCTTAATGTTAAAACAGATGCATTGTCGAAGGAGGCTATGTCCCTTCCAGTAAGAGCACTCGGTTTCTATGAATTTGTGGATGGGGAGGAGACAGAATCCATTAGTTTCATTTTTAATTTTTATTTATAGGACTTATAAATATGATCTGACATTAAAGGATGATGCAAAAATTTGAAGAGTTTTTTAGAAATGAATATAGCATTGAACGTATTGGGAGTCACATGTTAATCATAGTATAAGGAACAACAACATGTATATTTATTTTTCTTGAATATAAAAAGAAAAATCCATGCAAAAAAATGTTAATTCCTCATCAAAAATCCATATATATCAATGGATTAACTAGTGATAAAATTAAACATTTTATTTTTTATTTTTTTTTAATATAAAAAAAAATACCATGCAAAAAAATGTTAATGTTATTTCCTCATCAAAAATCCATATATATCAATGGATTAGCCAGTGATAAAATTAAACATTTTAGTTTTAAAATGGATACAAATTTTTATTTTATTTTATCAAATAATTTGATTTTTTTTAAATGACTTAATTATAAAATCAAATTAAATTATAACTTATATATTTATTAGCATATTCCAAAATTTAGCCAGCATTTCAATTGATAATCATATAATAGGAATTTATGATTAAAATATGATTAAATATACCCATTTCCAATAAATATAAGCCTTTCTACATAATTAAATAATTTATTTCAATTTATTGAAAACAAATCGATTATTTAAATTTAACATATTTAATGTTACCATTAAAATGCTAAATATTATTTTCCTAGCTATATTAATAATATATATAACATCGTTCACTAATCAAATTACCTCATAACAATTATTTAATAATTTAACTTAAAAAAAACTATATTTTACCCACTTAATTCCATACATCCCTACTTGTAATCAATAACATATTTGTCTGAAGTCAACTCATGCTCTAGAGTTTGTAAAGGCGGTAGGGATGTATTATGTGGCTGTAGGGATGTATTACGTGGATAGCTATATCTATAAGGAAATGGTCAGATTTAATGGATTTTTAATTATAGATAGATATGATTTGAATATTTTTAGTGGTCATAATAAATCAAAGATTTCAATTTCAATCTTTAAATTCTTTGCCTGATAAAATTTGTTCATTTCTTATTAAAATATAATTAACATAATAATGAAGGATGTGATTATTAATGTTAACAGTAATAAGTGTTCCTACTTCTGATGTGATTATGATGATGACGATAATGATTAACGTCCAATAAGATCTAATTAGTTATCCGACCTTAAGAGGGTAAGTGATTACTTGTGATTCTTTAGAATTTTGTTTCTGTGCTTGAAAAGCATTAAGAGAAGCTTTCCAAGATCACCATAATTTTGTTGAGTTAAGAGTTTATGAAGGTTGGTAGTGTGATCAATATTTTAAAAATGAAATCTAATATGGGTATAGGCTGGACAATCTAAGAGAAAGTGTTTTTCATCTTCAACCTTCTTAGTGTCACAAAGGTGACACACTCTTTCATCCCATGGTGTTTTAGGAAAGTGCTTTTCATCTTCAACCTTCTTAGTGTCACAAAGGTGACACACTCTTTCATCCCATGGCGTTTTAGGAATTGACCAATGCCCAGTTTCACTATGGAGCTCGTGAGAATTTGTTCTTATCTTAGCAATGCTTATTTTTTTCTTTACACTTGGCAAAACAGATAGATAATTTTGATCTTCTAGATTAGGGTTGCTTACATCTTTATAATACCTTAATTTTTTTTTCCTCTAACTCTTTATCACACCACATTTTTTCCTTAAATTTTGATTTAATGTTTTTTTTTAATAGTATCTTTATTCTGCAAAATGGTTTTTTCCATGATTCCCCAAAAGTTTAGCCAAGATCGAGCATCTTTATTCCATCCTCGCTTGAGTCGATGGTGGTTATGACTTGATTTTGAAGCAATTTTAGGTAGCCTCTTGTCTTCCATGTTGTTTAACTTGTTATTATACATTAGGTATCTAGTCATAGCCATGCTCTTAATGGGGGAGAGACTTGTTTCTACGAGAAGGATGGGATATGGCGTATTTTCTTTAATTTTGAGATTATATGTTATAAAATTCTTTTGTATTTGCTCTATCTTTCTCCAGGATTCACAAGAGATACTACAACCCCAGACTTCACATCCATAAAGAATAACAGGGGTAACAAGAGTCTTAAAGACGAGTTTCTTCTTATCCTAACTCCAAAGATAAGATGATTTACAATTGTTTTCAAACCCGTAATAATTTTTCCCTCCCCAAATAATCCTTTTCTCAATGCTATAATTGCAATTGAGATTGTGGTGAATATCAATTCCAAGATATTTGTATGAATTCACTTCCTCCAAGTTGTTGTTTTCATATACAAAGGTATCATAAGGGATATTATTGGATTTAATAATCATGACCTTAGTCTTATTAGTATTAACAGTCATACCCATATTCGAGCAAAAATCCTTGAGGATTCTTAGTTGGTTTTCAAGATCATGGGGACTCCTTGCCATAAAAACGATATCACCGACATAAATAAGAAGATTAATGACTATACCAGTGAGAGTAGGGCCGACAAAACCTGCTTTTTCCAAGCATTATTCTAACTTATCAATGTATATGCCAAAAAGGGTAGGGGACAAGAGACAACCTTGTTTGACTCCGATATTGCAGTGAATCTCTTTTGACCAGCCCTCAGTGTTTTTAAACTGGGCAATAATGTTCTCATACATCCTTATTGCAACAACCCTCAACTCGAGAGGCACTTTTGTCTCTTCCAACCTATTCCAAAGGTTTTTCCTAGTAACCATGTCAAAAGCTTTTCTAAAGTCAACAAAACAACAAAAAAGATTGGTTTTAGTATTGCAGAACTCCTCTGCAATGATCCTAAAGGTAACAAGATGGTATACAGTTGAATGATATCTCCTAAACCTGGCCTGGACTTTATCTCTTTTACTGTGACTTTCTATCCAAATGTTAATCTTCTTTTCCAAAATAATTCCATAAAGCTTGGCTAAAATCGAGCTAATCCTAATGGTCCTATAATTAGAGGGAATGTTTTTATCCCCATTTTTAAAGATAGGAACAATGAGACTTTGCATCCAAGGTTTAGGGAAACCCTGCTTGACTGCTAAATTGAAGAGCTTGTGTATGTAGGGATAAGGATTGGCCCTCCGATTTTAAAAATTTCATCTTGGTAGCCTTCAATGTCCTTAGCTTTCCCATTTGCGAGCCGCTTAACCCCGAACTCTATGTCATCTAAAGAAAAAACTTCTTCCTTTGTAGGGACAATATGAATGGTGTCCATGGCATTACGGAACTCATGAAGATTTTTAAGGTAGGAATTCCAGTCCGTTAAGGGAATCCTATTATTTTCTTTAGTATTGCCTTTTAGAATTTGTCTATAGAACTTCTTAGGATCTAACTTGTATAGTTGTGAAAGTTGCTCTTGCCTTTTATTGATATAGTATATTTTCTTCCTTTTAATTAGGGCTTTGTACGTATTGATCTTATCGAGTTTTAAGGGCTCATTATAAGCATCACTAATGGCTTTCCTAGTAATTTTACATTCTTTATCAATTTTACTTTCGACTCTCGAGAATCAACGCATGATATATAAATTTCAAATATTATCCATAAATGTACTGAAACCAAGGAAACTTCTTATGATGATAATGTGTACACATCGCATGATATATACATTTCAAATATTATCCGTCAATGTACTGAAACCAAGAAAACTTCTTATAATGATAATGTGTACACATCTCACCAAGGTTGCCTACTATTCACTAAAAGATAGTTCCACGTACATGGCCTAATCTAGCGAGCAATAATATATACTAAAGTTAATATATATACTAAAGTTATTGGATAGTATATATACCAACCCTTGTAATTTCAAGTAAGTATTGTAACTAGCATACCAATCCCTGTGATTTCAAGTATTGAGCCTGCAACAGGCTAGTTATTGTTCACCCAAATATATTTGAACATTTATTTTTGGATACTCACATGATTACACTTTTTAACATTTTCTATTATAATGTTATTTATATATTTAAATCTTTTTTGTATTTAAATATTAAGTATTTATAAGAAATAATATATATTTATATGGTTCGATTTTTTTTGTCTATCAGTAACTTTAACAACACGTAGTGGCTTAACAACACACTTTATCACAATGACTTTAACAACACAGAATGGCTTAACAACACACTCTATCACCGACTATCCTACACCTCAAAAACATAAAAAATAATGTATTTGTCAAAATATATTAAAACATTTATTTTTGGATATTCACATGATTACACCTTTTTAATATTTTATATTATAATGTTATTTATATATTTAAATCTTCTATTGTATTTAAATATTATTTATATATAAAAAATAATATTTTTGTGAAAATAATTTATAATTTAAATTTGTTAGTATATCTATTGATATATTTTGTATCTAAATATTAGATATTAAATAAGAAATAATGGATTTGTCAAAATAATTTATAATTTAAATTTGTGAATATATGTATCCATATATTTATAGGGTAGATTGATTTTAAATTTAGATTTGATAAATATTAAAAAGATCAAAGATTACAGTTATTGAGAATAAATTATTTTATATTGAACAATAAAAAAATTATGCCTTAAAAAAATGTGATTCCTCTTAAAATTTATGATTAAAAAAAATCTGATTTTTCTTTACCATTATTTTCAAGAAAAATATATAAGTTTTAAAACATGTGATTCTATGATTTTATTTAATAATTGTTATGTATATATTAATAGTAATATAATTTTAAGGTCATAGTCAAGAGATTAAATTGGTGTATTAGATCCTCTTATTTATATGATAAGGATCTCCTCTATTTGACTATTATTTGACTACTAAAGTCTAAAGAGATATATATAGCAATACATATATATCTTATTAAAATATAAACACCTTATTACTCTTAATACTCTTAATGCAATAATAAATAATTCTTACTCTTCATAATCACTCTTCATAAAATTAATTACTCTTCATAAAATTAATCAGTTAATTA
>ML794686.1:397735-417622 GCA_009831015.1 Picea engelmannii
TCTGCATATAACAATGGAAAAAGACCATGCACATTTTGTGGTTTATTTAACCATCATGTTTCAAAGTGTTGGAAGAGAAAGTCCATTTTCAGGAAACTTTCCAAGCAAAGGCAACATGAAGAGAAAATGCAAAAGATTTGCAGCCATTGTCAGAGGAGGGGTCACATCATTGACCATTGTTGGACATTGCATCCAACCTCTCATCCATGGCACAAGAAGCATTTGGGTGAAAAGATTGACAAGAATGGAAGAGGAGATTCCATCATTGAGGTGAGACAAGACGATTCCCAAGAAGACCACTTTCAGCATAAGGATTCGCCATTGAGTTGGCTTGGTAAGAAATGGATTGCTTTCTTGCATAATTAAGGCTTGACTTTTTTCTGTATAGAGGTACATTTCAGCCTTAGCATTTCACTTTTGTTGAAGTTTGAGAAGTGGCAGCAGTTTGTCATCATTTGGTAGAGGCAAGTTGCATGTGAATGCTTTTATGTTGATGAGCATACTTGTGTTATGCTCCTCATTCAAGAACATGTCAAAGAGGAGTATGTTGTTCGTTTGTGACAGCCATATACATTTTTCCTTTTCAGCTCTTTATTACCCACATGCTTTGGGTTTCAGCACATATGTTGATACATGAGAGAGAGTTGAAGAATTTTGCATATGCATTTGGTTTTGAAAGTGCATATTGATGATTGTCATCATGGATGAGTCATGATTGTAGAAGGATCGTTTATCCATTTTCGACTTGTCATTTTGGGAAGGTTGAAACATTCCACATGAGTTTCAACTTGTGGTGATATTGCTTGACATCTATGGTATGTCGTTCATGTTTTGACTTGTTTTAGTCAATTGTGTTGGATGACTTGTAAGTCATTTTTTTGATTACATTGGGATGGAGGAAAACTCTACGTGCTTTGATGAAGCACAAGATGCGACAGCTGCTTGAAGAGCAAAAAGATTTTTCTGTCCTTATTTTTCAGTCTTGTATAATTCATTTTCAGGATTGATGTTTTTCTTGGCTTGTGACAAGATGTCGCAGGAAAATTTGCAGCCATTGGAGAGCGGTTTGTTGACGTTAAAGAGTCCACAAGAGGGACTCGATTCTCAGTGGGAAGGCTGGCAGCCTTTCAGGTGCAGAGAGAACAGTGGGTCAGCAGCAGCCAGAGAGCAGTGATTGAGCAACAAAGCCAGTTGCAGAGCAGGGCAGGTAAAGACACCCAGGTGATTGTCGAAAAGTCTTTTCAAGTAGAATCAGTTGATATAACTTGGAAACAGAAGAGTATTGAAGCTCAGATCAATGATTATAAGCTTTTGTGGGTCCAAAAGCCTTTCAGTGGGAAGGCGTGATCAGAATCTGGACCAGGGGTCTAAAAAATGCTCAATTTTCAAAGTGCACGGATTGCAAGGAAAACGGTGCCATTGCGTCCGTCTCGTTCTCCCGATTCTGTCGGTATATTTACTTTCGCAAATGGAGTCCGTATGGAGAAGTTATCGAGGTCTGTTCGCCGAGCCAAACAGGTAAAAATAATGATGCTGACTGGGCAGGCCGTACTGCCACGTGGCAGGGCCGTACAATGATGACGTAGGCATCCGTACAAGCTTTCGTGGCACTGGCAGATGACGTGGCAGATTCTTATTTGTTGTTGGTGGCCGAATAGAGTGGCGACACGTGGCACTTTCTGGAGCGAATGAAAGGGTGCCACGTGGCCCAATGAAGGGCTGCCACGTGGCACCCGTTGGTATGTTGTTGGTTTCATTTGGTTTGATTAAAAGGGTATGAAGGCCGCGGGGTTCGACCCCCGGACCTCCCGATCCATTACAAAGCTTTAACAATAGCCCTTCCGCCAACGCGCCATAACATGTTTCTTATTTTGTATATGGTTTAAAACTTATTTAAATTTTCATTTGGTATTATTCGGCGGGGGTATAGGGCCGGGGCTTGGCCCCGACCCCCAGTCACGCGCCTCATATCATATGACCCAAACCTTTTAGTTGGCGCGCGTTTTTGTGTAGCACTACACGGTTATATTAAAAGTTTTCCATATGACCATTATTCCAACTTTGGCGCGCGGGTTAAACGACCCGTGGTCACCTGGTTATACCATAGGACCCAGCCCTTTGATAAATGGCGCGGCGGGTGTATTATATGTGACCACATTTCATATTACGCGGGTGTTTAAAATTTAATGCTAGGGTTTTACAACGTTTTTCATGTGACCAGTGTGGTGGCTAAAAGGCGGTGGTGTACGGAAATTATATGCCATGGTTAAATTAAATGTTATGCATGTGACCACGTTGACAATGGACATTATATGCTAACGGTTGGCGCATTGTTGGGCGGAGTCCGCCAATTTTGGGCGCTTTTGCTATTTTTAGCCAAACTACTCCAATTTTAGTGGAGTTTGTTGAGGAAAAGAAGGAGGAGTTTGTTTTTGTCATAACTGGAGCTAGGGAAAACCTTTCTTCACGAAATTTTGGTCATTTTTGGGTCTCTTCGACCTCCTGGAGCCATTGGAGCAGGTTTCAGAGCCATTGGAGGTCATTTTCAGGTGTTTTTCTTCAGGGAAGCTTTCAGGGCCACCATGGCCATTTCAGTGCTGGAGCTGTTTAGAGGCTATGCTCAGCCATTTTTGGTGATTCAAAAGCCATGTTCAACTAATTTCGACCTTCTGAATCTGATGGCAGAGGTTTCAGAACCAGTTTAGGACATCTTCACATCAAAATTCTCCATTGAAGATTAAAGGGCCACCAGGGCCATTTTGGGGAAAGTACTGTTAAGGTACAATTTCACTGTTTAGAGTTTGGGAAAGAGTATGTTCAGCTAATCCCTATTTTCTGAGTCTGTATTTACAGTCAGTTCTGTCCTTTGAGACTTTCTTATTCTTGTATTAGCATTTGGAGCATTTTTAATACAAGAGGACAAGCCCAGTTTGGGAGGCTTGGTCCAGCAGATGTAGCCTGAAGTGGGTGAACTGCTTTATCATTTTGGTTGYTGTGTTTTGGATGTGTTATTTGCTGCATTATATACTGCTGTGTTTTGGTTTATGACACATATTTAATCATGTCAAAGAACCTTTCCTCACACATGAACTTTGCAAAGTAAAACCAAGAACTTAATACATAAACCTATTGCACATTTTAAACACATGAAGCAAGTGTATGGGAAAGACTTCTAAGTGCTTACTTATTATTTCTTTAGGCAGAGCCTGTAAAGGGCCAGGTAGCCTCTGGAACTCATCCTCTCTTTAGAGGTGACATGTCCGGTAAATGCTTCTACAGTCTATCTCTGTATAAGAAATAGTAAGTTTTCACATTTTCAGAGGTCATATTGGAGTGTATAACTCACATTTTAATTTATGGAAAATGGATACCTTGCACCCTTAAACAAGTACCTTCCATTTTCAGATCAGCCAAACAAAAGTCCAACAACACACAACTCAAGATAAGGCTGAATGTAACAAACTCTAGCAACAATTCCCCCTCATATCATTTAATTCCCCATAGCATGTCCCACTCAAAGAAGTGTACCCCTTCACTTCTCCATAGTCTTTCGACTATCCCACTTCCCTTCCAGAGCATTAACAACAAGTTGGCCCAGATGTCTCAGAGCTCTATGGCACTTGGAACATGATATTCTCTCAAATATTGATGGCACCCAATAGGCCATAACAAAGGGAAACCTGTTCTCGACAATTCTGTCACGTAGAAAGATCCATGAGCCTCACAACCTTCTTCTTCAACCCAAACTTCCAAGGATTTATAGGCTTCACAATGCTACCAAATTACAATGTCTTCCTCCCTCACACTATCCAGGAATGGTTCGAATGATGGAATGGAGGAATGAATTAAAATGGCCTCCATTACTTTAAAATTCCCATTTATATATGTATGTGCCCTTTTTGACACATGGAACTCAAAGAGCTACTTTGCCCCCCACTTGGTAATTCGTTCTACCACTTTAGGAATTTACGATAAAATGATATCATAAAGACTTATGAATTTAGGAATATATTGTATTCCCTTGGTTTAATCCCCCTTGACTTATACCTTCTTCTTAAGTCCTAGCCCTCTTTCCCTATTATGGAGTCCTAGGCCACCATACTATTTTGTTTGACTTGGTCTTGATCTGTAGAAGTGATGTATTTTATTAATATATATCTAAGTGTGATTAGAATTTCCATTGATATGCACGTTGGCCTTTTAGCACCTAGTATATCCTTCCTCACATCACATAGGCACTCCGGTCCAAACATATATATGTAGGCACTGCGACCCAAAACACCCCTATACACTAGCCTATAAAACATATGTGCATTTACAACATGGCGTTCAACCTAAGGGTACTACATCATAGTTGCTCAAATTATAATACAACTCTTCATTTGTTTAATTTCTGACCAATTTTTATGGAGATGAACTTGTTCACATAAAGTTTATGTTATGCTTTAGAATTAACAACTTCATTTCTATCATGGAGAAACTTGGATAAGAACCGTGTTTGATTCTAATATCGAGTGACACTTGAACCAAAGCTATCTTTTCCTTTTTTTTTTGTTGGAACAAGGTAAACTTGACAAAATTCTCTTTCTTCCTTTTCTTCTCTCCCAACTCATGTCTACGCTACTTATTCCTATCTATATGTTTATGTACACAAGACTTGATCCATTTGATTGAGTAACTTGTATTCTTCAACCTATGATTTAACTTATTCTACAAATGTCTAGCATCTTTATCCTACCTTTCCTTTGAATGCTCACCTTAGGACCAAGATTACCACCAATTAGCTAGCCAAGAGGCCATTTGAGGTCCTTTTGAAACAATGTATATTCTTGTTTAAGCTCATACCTAAAGATAAGAAATATATCAAGAGTAGAAACCCTAAGAAATAACAATAAACTCATGTTGGTGGGATATATGCTTATAGAGTTAGTTTTTTTCCATGCAAGTGACATGTTTTGTATTACCATCCTTTTCTCCCTAGGCTTTGTCATCCCCAACTCCACAATAATAAGCGCCCTATACAAACATATAAATATATTATTTACTGTCAATCTATTCAGTAATCTCATTGTGATAAGCTCCTTAAATTCAATATATACAACCATATTATATTTCTTTATTGAAACATGAATAGATAAGGGAAGAACATTGGCATAGTAATCCCAATGCAGGAACATGAACTTTAAGCTGTTAATATGTATCAAACTCTAGTACACCTCCCTCTTGTATTTTAGGGAAATATAAACATGTTACTATGTATCAAGCTCTACTACACCTCCCTATTACGTTTCAAGCAAGTATCTACAATTTTCTAACAGAATAGTAATGTGGCTATGTCTTTCTAACTATGAATAATATCCCAACTTTGATGCACAACCATGGCTATTTCCATGTATGTAAGAGGTGTACAAAAAATTCCTAGTGAACTTTGATGGGTTAGTATGTGTCAAACTCTAATACACATCCCTCTTGCATTTAATGAAAATATATATATGTCTTTGTATCAAACTCTACTACACAACCCTCTTCCATTTAATGAAAATATATATAGGTCTTTGTATCAAACTCTACTACACATCCCTCTTGCATTTAATGAAAATATATATAGGTTTATGTACTTATGTATTTCCAACCATTGATATTCTTAGATACTTGAGTTAGTTTATACGATTATATGGGAAAAAAAGCTTAAAAACAAGTCTACATCAAGAAATGGAGTCGACTAGTGGCTTTTGCCCAAAATAGAAATACATTTACCCAAAATTCTCCAAGATTTTTGTCTAAGAGATGTCAATATAGTTTAAAGAATATAACTTTCTTCCTATAGGGTTTCTAGGATACTTCACTTCTTTTATACATAAAATCTTACAAAATATGGCAAATAATCATAAAGTCATATGTGATGCATGACTAAGGTATTTTGTCTTGAATAACTTATCAAATAGTGAAGATCTTGCTTAAATAATAATTCACTCCCTCTATGTCTAATTTCAAAATAATCTTCATTTAAGGAGCTCAAATTGTTGCATCATGAATAAGCTCAAATTTTTACAGCATGAATGATATCGTACCACATAGACTTACAAACCGAGTTATCTTTACTTGTATTCAAGGCAATAACTATCCTTTATTAGATTCTCTTCCAGTTGAATGTAAGCTTTAACTTACAAGAGAAACTCTTAAAAATTGAATCCGCTCTAATGAAACTCATACACCACTCAGGAAAGTCGAGGTGTCTTGTAGTTGTGCTATTTTTAAGTCGTTGATTATAGATTTGAAGGAGACCCTAACTTTGTGTTTCAATATCTTCTTTATTTGGATCTTGGTATTGAATTTTTGTAAACATATACTCTCAGCAAAGAAGAATTCAATAGCTATAGGAAGAATGTGAAGGATATATCACCTCAGAATTTGTAAGCAAAGTGAATTCTCTTTTGAGAAAGCCTTGAAACATTGCATATTATCTACGCACATGGTCTAGCCTAGTTTTTTTTTGTTTTTCTTGAAGTTTAAATTTGTTTTAATAAAAGGATTGCTGGTATATGTGAAATCTGGATTCATGAGTGCATTATATAGTTTTCTTATGAATCAATTAACAATGCCAAGTTTGAGGATGGATGTCTATCAATCATTAATCATTAGATCAAAACGATACATGTTGTTTACATTGGATAAATGGAATTTCAGATTTGTAAAGCATGCGTAGTTAGGAAAACATTTTGTTTGGTATGATTGTTAATGTTCACTCCTCTCATAAGTTAAACTATTGTCATTGCTAAATTAAGCATTTTTGTTGCAGCATCGAATAATTACATCACATGATATGGAAAACAAGTTGTTTTAGTTAAAATTAATTGAGAGATCAAGATCACATTTAAGGTTTACTGATTCAATTTACCATGTGAGTAATTTCACATTAATCCACAATAAAATATTTGTTGATTTGAATTTGTATGTTTTTCAGTAATCTATTATAGTCAAGATTGCTAACTTTTAGTGAAATTCAATACTTTTTGTACCTTTTGAGAGTGGCCAACATACTTGTACTTGGGCCATTTAAGCCACAAACTGTTATTTTATTTCCTTGTAGTCATCTCAAGTGTGTTACTTTGACAATTAAACTAATGGAAGGGATTGAGAAGGTTCAAGTCATTCCTAATGAACTCGTAATGTACTTAACCTAACTTTTCTAGTTATTTGTATAATGAATTTGTTCGTAACATATAAACATCAATGAAAGGCATCACTTCTTAATTAGTTATTTGTATAATGAATTTGTTTGTAACATATAAACATCAATGAAAGGCATCAATTCTTAATTTCAAGGTGTAGTCTCTCTCTATATTTATAAAATTAATTTATATTCTTAATCTCAAGGTGTAGTCTTTTTATATTTATAAAATTAATTTGTATTTATGTTTTTAGAGTAGATTCACAATGGTTAGTGGTATCTTTTAGAAACATGCACATGTATGTGAGTAACAAGGAAGTCGTTATGATGTTTGAGGCTATGAAATGTGTTTAAATAGTGAATGGGTTTGAGTATGAAGTATCATGTGATACATATAAGGTTTACAAAGTGAATTTGATGCCGTGAAGAAGCTTATTAAAGAGAATTTAATTTAATTTTAATAATATACTTTTTTAGAATAAAATCTAGTAGATTTTATATAAATCTGTGTATACATTTTTGTTTTTAACATTATTTAGGATGTGTTGGACTAATTCACTCACTTTCTATAATTGATACCAAGTCACAAGTAAAATCAATATTATTAAAGTCACAAGTAACATCCTCTTTCCATACGAAGATAAACTAGATAGATGTAAATATTTTAAAGCAAAGAATAGAAGTTTCTCTCAATTGCCTTTGAAATATCTAGAAAATGTGTAGATGATTTTCATGTATTTGTCTAGTTGGAGACAACAACACTTATGTTGGTTCATGTACAGATAAATTATGTTGGTTCATGTATCGATACATTTTTTTATCATGTAGTACACAATCATGGGAATTGTGCTTGAATTCATAGATTTTATGATTATTATGATGATGATGATGGTTAACATCCACTCAGACCAAAAAATTTCTAGCATACCTTAAGAAAAGTAAGAGATTACTTGGATTTATTTAAAATATTATTTCGATGCTTGAAAAGCATTAAGAGAAGTGTTTCAAGATCACTAAAGTTTTAGTTGCTCAAAAGGTTAGGAAGTTCCATATTGCGATAAATATTTTTAAATTGATATCTCATTTGGGTATACAAAGGACACTATAGGAGAAAACAAACATTATGATCATTAAATTTAACAAGATCACCTATAATAATCTTTTATATGACAACAATATCTCGGAGGAAGTGCCTTCATACAAGTATATTGGAATTGATATTTATAAAGTGTATAATGGGCTTGAAAATCATTTTCAATTAGCAGAAATTTGACTATGGGATAAGAAAAAAAACATCTTTGAGACTCTGGTCACTCATGTTATCTTATATGGATGTGAAGTTTGGGAATGCAGTATCTCTTGAGAATTCTAGAGAGAGAGAAGATCCAAAATAATTTTATAACTTATAATCTCAAAATTAAAGGCAATACACCCTATCATGTCCTTGTCATAGAAGTGATCATTCCCCCCATTGAGAGATCATATATGATTAGGTACTTAATGAAGAATAACAATATAAACAACATGGATGACAAGAGGCTCGCCAAAATTTCTTTAGACTCTATCTAAAATCATCTACGGTTCAATCGGGGATGGCAAGTCTTGGATAAATCATTGGAGAATAAAATAAGATGTTATTTTGCAAAATAACAATGATATTAAAAATATTTTACAAGATAAATTTAAGGAGAATCCATGGTGCAATAAATAATTAGAGAATTAAATAAAATTAATATATTATAAGTGATTAACCCTAATCTTGAAGATCAAAAGTATCTCTCTATTTTAACTAGTGTAAAGAAGAGAATCAATATTCCTAAAATAATAAATAATTCTCACGATATGCATAGTGAAATTGGCCATTTGGAAATACCAAAAGCAACATGGAAGGAAAGAATATATAACCTTTGTTACGCCAAGAGGGTTTAATATGAAAAAACCTTTTCTCCTAGAGTGCCTTGTGTATACCCAAATCAGGTCTCAATTTAAAAATATATGTCACAATATTCACCTTCCTAACCTTTGAAGTAATCAATTATTTAGTGATATTGGAACACTTCTCTTAATGATTTTGAAGCATCGAAATAAAATTTTAAACAAATCCAAGTAATGTCTTACTTTTTTTAAGGTTTGATAGACAAATTTTGGTCGGAGTGGATGCTAACCATAATCATCATCATAAAATATATGAATTCAAGTAAAATTCCCACTAATCACTAGGATTGCATTATAAAAAAAGTTCTCTATACATTAGACAACATAAGTATTGTTGTTTGGAACTAGACAAGTACCTGAAAATCATCTACATGTTTTCCAAATATTTCAAAAGCCATTGACTAAAACTTTCATTATTTTCTTTCAAACATTTACATCCATCTATTTTATCTTCATATGGAAAGAGGATGTTACTTGGGACTTGGTATGATTATTGGAAATATTATTTTCACTGATGTTAAATATAAGGGGAGAGTATAGATGTTTAAGATAAAGATTGCAAGATGGAGATTGTTGGAAATATTGTTTTTTTTTTTTTTGTTTTTTTTTTGATGATCAATTTGGATGCTCTATATTTGAAATAATTTTTATTATGAATACCTAACTCAAATGGGAGAATAGGTTATATGGTTGGTAAAATTATTATGATACCTTTCCAACAGTATATGGCACTCCCTCTAAATCCTTAGGAATGAGGAATGTGAATTTTCTTCTCATACAACCTAGCCACAAAGTTAAGGTTGGCCATAAAAGTGAGCATAAAAACACTATAAATTTGGATAGATGTGTGCATTGTAGACTATCAAAGCAGAAAGATCAATTTTGAGGTGAGAAATAGGAGTTGAGCAGTATTTTTTAGGTATAAACTTGCATAAGAGGATTTTTTGGAGTTTCAAGGGTGCACTGTGAATAATGAAGGTCTATGATGCTACAAAGTGTGTTGTTTTGAGGTTTTGATGTTGCAATCTAGAATTATTCTATGGAAATGATGTTATAAGGTTTGTTAGGGAGTGAAGGATAAATATGACTAGTGTTTGAAGCTATGTTTAGGGTGTAAATGAATGAGATGCATTGGAACATGAGAGTTAAGGCTATGATGATGCTTTGAAATGCATGAAGTATGAAGCATGCACGTGAAATTAGAAGTACTCTATGTGTGCATATGTTCGATTGGTTTCTATGGAAGTCTTACTAAGCTGGTGCTTAGCTGAGGAGATTGGTGTCTATAGTAGGATGGTTCCTACAAAATATCTTGATGATTTGGTGCTAAACTAAGGAGATCGGTGTCGATAGTAGGTTGGTGCCTACATACATTTATAAAGAATTTTTTTTGTGGTTTTTTCCCACAAGGGTTTCCAAGTTAAAATATGTGTACCATGATTTGAGTTTACATGCATTTACTATTTTATAGTTAATGAACTATTGATGAATTCTCAATTAAATTTAAAAGTATTTTATATTGATTCACACCCCCCCCCCTCTTAGTATAATCATAAGCTAAACAATTGGTATAAGAGTATTTTCCTTCAAAAATAATTTAACCACTCGAAGCTAGATATCGAGCACATATGGATTTTAAGGAGGGTCTCCCTACAAATACAGATAATTTGTTCAATGGAAATAATTATGCATCTTATAGCATAAGAATGAAGACATATTTGATCCATAATTTCTCATATAGTTACTTCTTATATAATCTCTACAATCTATTTATTTACGACCAAAATTATTTCCATAAAAATAGTAGCCAATAAAGAGATTTTGTTACGAAGTTGTGAAAGACATTATTGGTGGAACAACTCTTTTGAACTCACTCTTGTTGTTATTGTTACAATAATAAGGTCTTTGTTGATGATCATTTACTTTCCTGTTGTTTCTTTTATTGTTGATGGATCCTTTATAATGTTAGCATAGTTATTAGGATTTTCTTCATTTCCCTTCTTTGATGGATTTGTGATCTTCTTGCTTGAATCTACCTCGGGTCTCTCTTTTTTTTCTTCATATCCAAGAAATGCCTTGATAAATGTTGACCTCTGGAAATTGAGAATATTATCTAATATTCAAGTACTCTTTCAAAACTTCAATATTCTATTCAATTGATCATTTTTTTCTTTTGTTCCTTTCTTAAGGAAACTATTTCATCTTCTCGTTTCTCACAATTTTCTTCCATTTTATTTTAGTTTGCTTCTCACCACTTCATATATACTTTTTTACTCTTCTAGCTGAGTCTTTAGGATGATAATTATCTTCTTTATTTCTTCAATACCATGATCCTTCTTTTCATGTTTATGAAATTTATCATTTTCAATTTTATTTCATTCCCCCGTGTCTGTCTAATTATTCTAAGGCCCTAGCGAGTTCTGCTTCAAGATTCCCTTCCTTTGAATACAACTTTTCTTTATGAATATCTTCATTTTATTCATTATCTAGTTTTGTTTCCATGGTTATGGAGAGATATTCTTCTTCATCATCACTATATTACCTTTATTTATGTTTGTTAGGTACCCCTTTTAGCTTTCTCAAAAATTATGCTTCTTTTGTCTCTCATTCATATCTAGAACAATCACCAAAACTCTATTCATAAATCTTTTTTATTTTTTCCCAAGTTTGTTTATTTAATGTACACTACATTACCTTGACAGTATCATAATCAGATAGGCCACTCAATATGACATCTATTTCTTTTGCATTGTGTTCATTTGACTCCTTCCTACCTTCATCTATATAACCTATTTTGACTGATTCCCAGATACCAAACCCAAGGGAGTGACGAATTGTTGAGGTATAACGACATAATTTATGCACCACCTAATGATGAGTTAAGAAGTTTGATTTTAATCCAAGCTCATTGATCAATATACATGGTTCATCTGGCAGTCACAAATATGAAGGCATACCTTAAGCCTTTATTATTCTAGAAATGAATGAAAGAGAACATAATTAGTTACATGGCAATATGTCTAGAATGTCCGCAAGTGAAGGATGAACATAGACATTCAACAAGATTGTTACAACCACACATTATTCCTGAATTGAAATGGGAAGTCATTTCAATGGATTTTATTGTTGGATTTCCATTGATGCCAAGGAGACACGATTCGATTTTTGTGGTCATTTACACTATGACGAAGAGTGCACACTTTATTCTAGTGCATACGACGTATCAGGAACCAGACATAGCTAGAGTTTTTGTTAGCGATATTGTGAGGTTGCACATAGTACCAAGAAAGATAATATATGATCGTGGATCAATGTTTATAGGATAGTTTGGACTATTTTCCAAGAGGCTTTGGGAATGCAATTGAATTTTAGAACAACATATCACCCATAAACAGATGGAAAAATTGAAAGGATGAATCAAATATTAGAGGATATGCTTCGTATTTACGTGATGGATCAACATAAGCACTGGGAATACTTCTTTCCATTGGTAGAGTTTGCATACAACAACAATTATCAGAGTATGATTAAGATGGCACTTTTTGAGTTTATTTACAGATGACTGCATCAAACTCCTCTGAGTTGGGATAGACTAGAGGATAGGGTCCTGGTAGGACCAAAAATGATCCAATAAATGGAATAAAATATGTGAACAATAATTCAAATAATTAAAGACCCGCAAGATCGACAAAAGAGTTATTCTTATGCACATCACATTGACTGCAATTATGAGGTTGGTGACACTTTTTTCTTTCGGGTGAAATCACACAAGAGGTCAATCAAGTTTGGAAAGGGTGATAAAATATCTGCTATGTTTGTGGGGCCTTTCAAAGTTGTGGAAACGACATGACTCATGGCTTACCGACTAGCCTTTCCTGATTCTTTGAGGCATATGCACGATGTATTTTATGTATCTATTTTGCGACATTATATTTTAGATTCATCACATGTGATTGACTTGAGTTATTTGCAAGATTCAGATGAGGGTGCTCTCATGGTGGAGCCAATCCACATTCTGGACCATCTCACTCAACACCTACGACGTTGCATACTCAATGAAGTCAAGGTCTAGTGGGACAAGTATATTCCACACTCGGCCACATGGGAGGATGCATATGAGATGTGTCAACAATTTACTTATTTTTTTGATCAATTAGATATCTAGATCTGTGTTAGATACATTTATTTCTACCAATTTTGACATTGTACAAACTTCAGGATGAAGTTTAAAACAAAAGGGGTTGTATGTAACATTGAATTCTACTAAGCATATTTTTATTGACTTGTTTTTTGAGGACACTTGCGAGAAAGTGATCCGATTATAATACATTATTATTATGATTTTCTTATGAGCTATGTTATGATGTCATTGTGATTATATGTCAATTTCCCTCATGTATATATGGATGTTATGTATATGGGTTATTGATAGTGTTCTTGTCACTCGATGCAAGCCTGACGATGCTTTCTAATCCAACTCGCATAAGCAGTAAAGTGATCATGCACATAAACCATAAATTTGAGGTAAAGGTATGGCAGTGTCCCTGTCACATCCTACTAGCACTCCTGCTGTGACCTCGATTGTAGGTCAACGATTACCTAGTTCGAGAAATTCACGAAGTCGTGAGGGCAGACTGAGACAGTTTCTCACGAAGAAATATAAGGGACATGCAATAAGGAAGAATCCTTATTCCTTAGATAACCCTTAGTCTCTCACAGGGTCTACCAAGTGGAGTGTTGACTCAAATTTTCCGACAAACTTCCAAAACAAGTCAAAGGTAAGTGGCACCCTTGGAGAATGAAGGTGCATCTTGAAGGGCACGTCGCACAATTAAGTAGTGAGTCAATACAAATCTAAATGGCCTAGAAAACTTAATGAAATGGTTAGACCTTGTTAGAATAAAATAATTAATCAAAAAATTATTTATAAGCTAATAAATCTAACAAGAGTCTAATCCTAAATCTAAACCTAAGACTAAGTCTAAGTTTAAATGAGGGACTAAATAAAATATTAAACAATTTAATGAATTGAGATATAAATAAACTCTAAGAAAAAATGGATTAATATTTAAAACTTAGCAAAATACACATGTGTGCATGAAAATAATAAAAAAGATTTACAAATAAAAAGAATTAAAACATAAGAGAATAGGGTGTTCACATAGAGTAGCATCTTTAGTCAATATCCCACTAATCCTAACTAAAAGAAGATTCCTAGTCCAACTCAAAATATGATCTAGTTAGGGAACACAAATTAAATGAGGGATTGGGGAGCTAAGGGACAACTAAGAGAAAAAAATAGGAAGACATTGGGGAATGTGAGGGAAAATTCCTAAATAAATAAAATAAAAAGGGAAATAACATGTCTAACTTGGGGAGATTGTGACACATGTAGTGGGTCAATAATCCTCTAATTTAATTATTAAAAATTAAATATTTGTGCATGAGGACATATGTAAATGGAAATTTATCTATAAAATAGTTGAGAGAAAGGGAGAGGGGATCTCACTTTGCTAGTACTATTATGGTGCCAAAAATTTGACTAAGTTTTACTTGTGAGAGTTGGGTTTCAAAGCTTGAAAAGAGTGGAAGGTCTTCCTAGTGAGGCAAGTTTTGGGTGCTATTGATTTTGGTTTTGTTTTGGTTATAAATAGGTTGATTACCAAAGATGTATAGAATCTATGTTCGCTTGGATATAAATATTCTTATGTTCAGATTGTGTAGAAAGAAAAATTCCAATCATGTATAATGTAAGGAAATGGGAGAAAATTGATTAAAGAATTGGAATTATTATTGTACAAAATATTTTTGGTAGAGTTCAAGTCGAATCAATTCTATGTTATATTGCATTGGAAATTTTCTTAGTGATTCAAATGAATATTATATATTTCACCTAAAGGTCGACATAGAAAAATAGTGATCGATTTGATTGAATTGTATTCTGATTAAATCGTACTATTGATTAACCTCTAAATAAAATGAATCGGAATTGAATTATTGTATATGGAAATTATAAACTCATATTGAATTATTACCTTAGTAAATGAAGATAGTGATGTTAAATATCTGTAAGTGTTTATTCAGAATATCGTTTAATCTTAGGAATCGATACTCCTGAATCTGCAATTAAGATTGATCATGTAGAGGATGCTTATATTGTTTTCTTCGATTTTCGTAGGATGATAAACTGTTTGGCTCTTATAAAAATAGTGACTAAGTAATATTTCAATGCAATGATGAACTTGGAGTTGAGCTTGAATTCATGATGTGATGTGTTTTATTATTTAAAAAAAGAAAAACCACTTATATTTCTAAGGAGAAGGTAGTTGTTGTAGACTAAAAATAGTTCTTTCCCACCTAATAATACAGGCTTGTTCCAAGTTCTACGTACATTGGAGGGTACTAAATTATTCAGTGACAGACTTAATCTCAATAAAAAAAATTAGTGTGAACTACATATTCAAATTCAGGAGCTTACAAGTGTAGAAAATTAACCTTGCACTTTTCATGACACTTTTCCGTCAAATAAGAATTGACCTAGTAAATTGTCTTTTTTGGGTGTCTAAATAATGAGTTAATCTCCTCGACTTTTAGTTGAATAATTCCATTGTTATTGCGAACTCGACTTGGTATCTTGTGCAGAAATTATTTCTCCCTATATTGGATTCGCTCTATTTTACTCTTAAAGAAAATTGTTCCTAGGTAAGCCATGTTGAAGATGATTTCTGGTTCCTTCGATCCTTCCGCCTAAACCTATTATGCGCCAGTTGGTTTCCCAGAGATCGTTACCGGTAAACCTATTTGCAATGTTGGTTAATATTTATCGAGATTTAAAAAAAACAAATGCTAGCTTATGGTAGATAAGAGGGAAATGGATTAGCAATGATTTGGCGAATAACGAGGAAGAAAGAAATTGAGTTATGGTAGTTTGACAATAAACTTACCCATAATACTAATCCTTGTTCGAACAAGCTCAGAAATCACGTGGTTTGACCAACCACTTTTAACCACGTCTTGCCTTCACATGGCCCTTCCAAATGTCGAGGTAAGGAAGGTACCTTTAGGTGAAGTTTGGTTACTCCCTATCATTCTTCATTTTGTAAAGTTTAGCTGTAAGAAAAATTGGCTTCGTCTCTCTATGAATTCTTTGGTAGGGTCTGGCCTATAAAATAAAGGATCTTGTGAACAACTAGGGGTTAAATATCATTGTGAGAGATAAGGATCATGTCACTATTACTCATCCTTTTCATCTCCAGGTAAGGCCTTAGAGAGATATTTATATATTTTTTTAACAAGGAATCTGGGTTTTATTTATATTCTTTCCCTGGTCTTATAGTCGTTTGCTTCTTCTTTCGAGTTACAGTGTGAAAGAAATAATTTTATTTTTATTTTTTGTATTTTGATGTTATGGTAGTTTCCGAAACCAAGACAGAGGTGACACAGTTTTCATTCAGATCTTTTTACAATGCCCATCCCTCCTCAAAAGTATTCGACGAGTCTTTCTTCTGCATTAGTTTGTCTTTGTAATACATTTGAGTAATTGAAGGAAGATTTTATACAATAATAATGTTGATTATCATCCCTAATAGAGTGCTTTCTACTAGATTACTTATGAGTAAAACTAGTTATCGCCTCTGGTAGCTAGGAAACTCTTTCGGTCTGGTGTGCATCGTCAAGTTATATTGTCCGTCGTTTTCCTTTGATATTCTAAATACAATCACTGTAAAATATTTTGAGTGTTATGGTAGCTAACCCTTAGTGTAAAGAATGATTTATGAGCTCCAGTAAATATAGGATCGACGATAGAGCTTGTAGTAATAGTCAACAATTTGTAGTGGGTTTGTCGTTTGTTGAATGTTGATTGTTGTTTGACTAGCACAGCAGCTAAATAGTTGCTGGTGAACGTGGAAAGGTTAATAAGATGAAACGATCCTTAAAAGAAATATTAAATTTTATTATTGATTAACAAATAAACGGTTGAGTTTCATTTATCTGATGTTAATATTTTAATTTCTGTTAATCAAAGTAATTTTTAAATATGATTAGATAAATGTAAAAAAGTAAACACATAAATGGATGTCCAGCCATATTTAATCATATTCCAGCCATAATTTTGTGTGACTACTAAGAATATTTCAGCCATATTTAATCATGTCCATAGAAAACTTATTAAGCACTAAATCCCTATTAAATCTGTCCATTGTCAATAAGTGTACGCCTTTCAACGTAATTAATGACATCTTGATTCTTTTCCAAATGGCAGTTCTGGAATTAACTAATTCTAGTTTCAATATTTAGGGAAGACCAACAAGGATTTCCACCGTAATTCCTAACCCTTGCCGTCTATGCCGGAGACTTCAAAATTATACTTGATGAATGACTAGTTTTATTTTTGCCTGGAAAAACTCTACCACTATTCTTCTATATGGATCGACTACATACATATCTGGTTAAAACTAATAATGCCCTCCTAAATTTTCCAAATGAACAATTAAGGGACATGATTTATTTGTATATTAATAAAACGTTTATTCCATTTCTTTATATTAACCTAGTTACAAAATTTCAATGCAAGGGTTTATAATCCCATATATCGCTGCAAAAAAATCATTGCTTTTCTCAACATTTTAGTTTTCACGGAAATTATTATTAATGATGAGTCCCTTTTTAAACTTGCGAGGGAAGACATCTAATATTACTAGAACACCCTTCCTATTTTGGACTTCACTTTTTTGACCCTGTTCTTGTTCCCTTACTATGGAATTCGATACATGTAACTTCTCTTTTTTGACCATGTTCTTGTTCCCTTACTATGGAATTCGATACATGTAATTTCTTCTTTTTAGTCCCCTGCCCTTGGGATTGGTAGGGACTTATTAGTAATCGGTTCTCTACCGATTTATTAATCTGGTTTTAATTTGACATCTTATTTGGTCTCATATCAAAGTAATATGAGACAAAGTTATAATAATGTTCCACATAATTTAAGTGGTTTGAATGTAAATTTAGGAATTCAGGTTCAGTATGAAGTAATGCTAACTTTCAAGTTAGCATTATTTCCATAACATTAAATGTTTTCCACACATAGTCCATAACTAATATAAGTTAGGTACATCTCCTAGTGGAAACGACTTCACAAGTGTTGGGATCTTCACCACATGTGATCTTGAGCTTCACCAGGTGTTACGACCGATTGCTATAATTCTTCCTACAATACAACCGATTCTTCCTGCAACAACCGATTCTTCCTGAAAGATCGTTCTAATTATGCCTGCAAAATCGAACCTTAATATCTACGCAATCTCAATTACTGCAAGATCAAATCTCAATAGCCCCTCTTATTAAGGTGCTCCTTATAGATTGTTTCCACTCTTATTATCTATCTGTAACATCCCGCTCTGGCGCACTGAGAAAACTTATTTTTTGAGGACACTTGCTCGCAAGTGATCTGGACTTTTGTGATGTTAAACCATTTATACTTGATTATGATGTGATTGACAGACGACATGATGTTTTACTAGTTTTGATTGACACAGGTGCCGCTACTCTGTTTTATTGAGTGTGCAGGGTTTTTGACCTTGAGGATGCAGAGGCATCGGTAGAACCCCCTTGGACTCCGGAATGAGTCAGGGAGTGCGATTTTGGGTTGATATATTTACTGTGATGTTTCAATGATTTGATGATTTGATGTGACATTTCTAACATGATTGTTGATGATGCACACTCACGATAGCTTGCCGACCAAACTCACATATGGAGTAAAGGGGCCACACACGATTTCCAGAGAGGTTGAGGGAGAGGGGTGCACAGCAGCCCTGCCACCGCCTACTAGCACTCCCGTCGTGGCTCGAACTGTAGGTTAACGATTACCTAGTTCGAGAGGATCCACGATGCCGTGAGGGAAGACTGCGACAGTCGCTCACGATGATTCTAAGGGGCACGCAATTAGGCAGGGGGCCTTATTCCTTAGAACCCTTAGTCTCCCACAAGTTCACCTGGCGGAGTGTTGACTCCAGGGGTTATAGATGTCTACCAATCAGTCGAGTTGGCGAGTGGCACCCTTGGAGCACGTCGTGCATCCTAGAGGGCACGTCGCACAAAAGAAACACAAGAAGCGAGTGGAACCCTTGGAGCACGTGGTGCGTCCTGAAGGGCATGTCGCGCAAAGGAAACGAACGAGGCGAGTGGCACCCTTGGAGCACGTGGTGCGTCCTGAAGGGCATGTCGCATTGATGTGGATGAAGGAAACAAACCTAAATAGCCCTAAGACAATAACGCCTTAAGAAATTCTTAAACAACTTCCCTAACCCAGTGTCGCCCAGTTCAGAATCTAATACTAAGTCTAAAACTTTTAGGGTAAAATTTTAGTCTAATCCTAAGACCAGACCCTGGAATAAAAATAACAAAAGAAACAAAAACCCACCTAAGTAATAGTTGGGTCTTCATAAAATTCTTGGGGCGATGACGAGAGTAAGATTTAAAGATAATCTAATAGTTTTAAAACTTTGCAAAGAAGAAATTATTTCCTAACTGGTGGGAGAATGACATCACCTATGTAATGTAACATAAAAAAAAATTCAAAAAAAAAACTAAGACCATTATCCTCTCATTATCCATGTCTACATTATTAAACTATCATCCATCCCCTTAATTTCTCATTATTCCTCTTTTATGTTATACATCTACATTTCCCATATACATGTTTGTCATCACTCTAATCTCTCATCATCCTATATATGTATATTAATGATAAAATTAAAATGATGGATAATGATAAATGA
>ML794686.1:435900-445903 GCA_009831015.1 Picea engelmannii
TCCATCCCCTTAATTTCTCATTATTCCTCTTTTATGTTATACATCTACATTTCCCATATACATGTTTGTCATCACTCTAATCTCTCATCATCCTATATATGTATATTAATGATAAAATTAAAATGATGGATAATGATAAATGAAAATGATGAATAACATGCATGTAAATAGGGAAAATAAATAAATATATATATATATATATATATATATATATTATAAACAAATTGTCGTGTATTCCATAATCTCTAATTTATAGAATAAAGAAAATTAATAATGGATTCTCTTTCCGTTAATTTATTAGTCCCTACCGCCTCTACCATTAATAAAGAGTTACGAATTTGAAAATAAAATGAAAATATTAATTAGCACTTTTACTTTTTGGGTTAAAATAAAATAAAATAAAAATTAGGGAATGAGTTGTTAAGAAAAAGAAAATAATTTATGGAGAAAGGTAGGGATGTGTGACACTTGTAAAAGAGAGAAATTTTTAGGGTTTCATTAAAAACTTAAAAGAAATATGATTTAGGGTTTTGAGGGAGGATAAAAGAAAGGGAGAAGGGGGAAAGAAGGGGGAGAGCTATTAGGTATTGTTATGCTACCGAAATTGAGAACTAGACTGATTGCTTGTGAGGAGTTGGGGACTTTCTTAGCTGTGTTAGAGTGGTAGCTCAGCCTTGGAGGCGGGCTGGGAAGCTAGGTTACTGTCTGGACTGTGTGTGGCCCCTTTGCGGCTCGGGGGGCTAAGGGGGAAGCAGAGTACCCCTAGCATTTGGCTGGGAGGTACCGGTGTAGTCTCTACGGTCGACCCAGAGCAGGAGCAGCACGGCACGTGGACAACACTCGAGGACGGCATTGAGGCAACAATATGGTTTTAAATTTGTAGATCTGTATGCTTAAAGTCTCATAATGAGAACGGGTTATCAGCTATGAATGGACTCCATGGATGTTCTTAGTTATTTACTTAGTGATTATATTCGCCTCTGTTGTTTAATATTAGGTTCTATTGTAATAATTATGGTGGTTGAATCATGTACAGGCTATATTCTAAGGGTTTGGGGGAATAATGTACCACTAATTGCTAGCGAAAAAAAAACCTTCGATCTGGGAACTGGTTGCTATGTGAATGTTGTGTAAGTTTACGGATGTCTTTGCCACTGTGCTTAACGTCTCCCCCCTCTGCTTGTTAGTTAAAGAAACACAAAAATGGATTAAGGTGCTGGTCCGCATGCTATTCATTGGTATTCTAGCGTTGGTCGGAGCTAACTTTTTCCGGCCTGCATGTTGGGCGTTCTGATAAGAAGGGAAAACGTAAACCTTATGAGCCTGCATTCTGAATACCCTGGATTGCTAGCTCTTTTGATGTTTGTGGGCGGTTTTAGATTCTTGGGCGTTTGCATTCACTGCCATTTTAAATTTACAACCCAAAAATCCGAAAGGATATGCTTCATGACCATTTTAAATTAACCCCAACCTCCTTCTGCGTGATTCCGAGTTTTTCTTTTTGAACTGAAATTTATGAGAGGAGACATGAAATTTCTGACATTTTAAAACCTTAGGAGATTTCCTTCTGAAACTTGTTTCGTGGGGTCAGAATTCTTTTTACCGTATTCGTTTATTTTAGGAATAGCTGAGGAAGTCGATAGTGGTGTTGAAGGAGTTGGGCACTCTGGAAATTCGATTTGTGGTGGTTGATTTCGCTTGAATGCTCCTGGGGTGTTTATTTCATTTTGGCCTTTCATTTTGCCAGCTCTCAGCCGCAGGAAAATCCAATCCTGGCTTACCAATCCTGGCGAATACATTATTATCGCTTTAGTCTTGGTTTTATTATGCTGTGTTAAATAGTCTGGTTTTAACATTGTTGTTTAATATATGGGTCTATCATCGTTTTAAATTATGGTTTAATATTAGCGTTTAAATGTTATGGTTTTAATATTATCGTTCAATATTAGGGTTTTAATAATGATGTTTTCATATTCTGGTTTTAACATTGTCGTCTTAATATTATGGTTCTATTGTCATTTTATTTTAAATTTTGGGCATTATTATCATGTGGCATAGAATCTCTATTATGTGTTTAATATGGTCTCTTTTACTTACCGATACATCGTACAATCTGGAAACCTTCTTCTATTTATTCGATACAGGCACCCCTCAGAAACCCCACAAGCATGAACCCGAGTACATCTGCTCTGTCAAGCACACGACTACATCTAATCATCTAATATAGCAAGCACCAGTTGGACGCTGCGATTGAAACCTTGTCATTAATTTCAACCTGCCTGGCGGGGAATTTCCTTTGGGCAAGGTAAACCCTCCCTCCCGTTTTTCCTATCATTACTAATTAAGCATTTACCTTTTAGCATATCTTTACAAATTTTTAAAAATGGAATGCTGCAAAAGGAATGCCCCTTTTATTATTATTATTTATTATTCATTTGAGAGAGGAAAAGAACGTTTACATGAGTAGCACCTAAGCTGAAAAAAATTGATGTTTTTCATAATCGGTGAGATTTTAGTTGTCTAAAGAAGGATTAAATTATTAAAGAGAATTTAAATTTGTTAGTACTTGGTCCAATTGTTTACGTACTGATTTAAGGAAGGAACTGTCACATATATTTCCATTTCATGTAAGGAAGGGATTTATTCCTTCACTCAATCATTTAAGAAGGGTTTTACTCTTTTATTTAATTATTAAAGAAAAGAGGTATTCTTTATTTTTAAGAGGGGATGGGTTCCTTGATATATTTATTTAAAGAAAGGATGTATTCTTTTAGTTATTCATTTAAGAAGAGATTTATTCTTTCACTAATTCATTTAAAGGAGAGATTTATTCTTTTTGTATTTATCTAAAGAAGGGATATATTATTTTTATGCATTTATTAAAGATGGGTTTTGTTAAGTTATTATGACTTGGTATCTTGTTCTTCAAGTTGTTAAAACCTTAATGTTGATCGATTATTAATGCTAATTTAAAGTGTACATGTCAACTTATTTGAGTTTTAAAATGATTTCATTACTAACCTAAAGTTGTAATCGAAAAATTGGTTTATGACCTCCTTCAGGATGTAAAACTACAATAAACCTAGACCGGTTCAGTGATAGGTATTTAGCATCCATTTAGATCTTAGATACTGACCTTTAGCCAGTATCACTGGTTGGGTAGTTGATGAGGTTGTATTTAGCTTACGCTTTCCTATGTGGATTGTTGTTCTTTAACCCTTATTGTACTTGGTTGTAATCAATCCTTTGTTTGTTCTGCTTGTGTCGGGAGGGATCTAGACACCTCCTGGTAAGCCTTAGTATATACAGTCGTGTGTGTGATTATCTTTTGTGTGAAGAATCCAGTGCCGTATCAAGAGTCTTGGGCCCTTTAAAGGCAGGGTTCCACTCTTGCGACACACCTGATGGAGATTATTATTTTCTACCTGAGAAGTCGACGAGGAGCCTATCTGACCTTCTCTCTCCCTGGAGCAAAGAACTAAGATTAAACGCCCTGCTTTCCTATGCAGAAATAGTAATCTACCATGATGGATTCTTCCTTAGGTCTATGGTCGTTTAATGCTTGCAGTTGTGCGCCTAATGTCCTCTTGTTGTGGCCATTGTGGTTGCGTCTTGTTGGTTGTCGAGTGGTGACATAGAGTCTAGAGTGTCTGTTACTTCTACACGTGCGCACACACCTTAAACCAAAAAAAAAAAAAAGGAATTGCACCTGTTATCAGAGTTGTTGTCGTAACGAGGAGGTCGTTACACTATCTTATAGGATTGATATTGTGAGACTTCTTGCTTTAAGCTCTTTCTGGTTCTCATTCTCGCTTGCTGCAATAAATTACCCTTGATTATGACGATATTGGATTCTGAAGGTAGGTATTCTCAATCTATTGCTTTCCCTTTCGGGCAATTTATTTCACTTGCTTGCTTTTCTTCTTGATTTTATTCCCAACCTTGTTTCTTTGCTGATATTTATGCTACTCGTCTCCCTTTGGGGAATGAGCAATGGCGCTGGTTCTTTTCCTGCTAGTGCTGGTGCTGGTGCTGGTGATGTTGGGCCTCCTTCTTCTCCTCCCCCTTCCTTCTTATCCTTAGTACTCCTACTTATTTCGTAAGAGGATCGATACCAAACGCCTACGCTATGACGTGACTTTACATTCTCCTGTATCACACTTATTCTATCGGTTACCCAACATACCACAATTCCCATTCAGTTTGCGTACTCCCAGACTTTCATCCATACTTATTCATGCCATGTGTTGTCGTCCTGTGTCATCCTAGTTTATGTGGACTTGTCAGGTGTGGGAATTGAATTTTCCATCCATTGTACTGCGCCCCTGCTCAAACTATGAATTGTTCATCTATTGGACCACCTCTCCAGTAAGATTTGGAACGCCTCTCCCGTAAGATGTGGGCTAGTGCGGCTTGAACTAACTATGTATTGAATGCATACTGAGGAATGTTATTATAAACAAAAACTTTATGGTTTAGATATGTTATGAGCCCCAACTTTCATGCATGAAGTATGGGGGTTTATTACTTACCTTCACCTTCTATTCGCTTCATTATACAACCTTCAATAGGAAATCCAACCATTCTATTTCTTTTCTTTGCTACCGGATAAAATCTCCCTCCTTCCATGGAGGCCATGATCGAATTCGTGGTTCCCAGATCGATTCCCACAACCTTCTCGAAGACGAACTTAAGAGGCCCCATATCTCGTCTTCTGGATTGTTGTGGCGGCTTGCTATATGATTACAATCACAATCCCAAAGTAACATCTAGTTCCAATGTTGTCATCCTATATTGTGTTAAATATAATGTAACCTCAACAGTCTAACTGTACACTGCCAGTTGTTATGGATAGATGTACTTTCTATTATTGATTTGCTTGAGCCTATTTAGCTCAGTTATTTCCCATTGCATTGTAACCTCTTCAGTTCTTCTTACATTCCAATATACTGTTTTTTGTTCTATTATTTTCTCTCTGGATTTCTTGCTTCACAATTTATCATGGTATCAAAGCTACAGTAGTAAGCCTCTTCACACAGGCTGGAGAGCAACACGATCCTCACAGCGTAGAGCTTACACGGATCTTGAGAGCACGCGACACAGACTTTTCACAAGGCTTGGAGAGTTGTCCGTACTACTCTCAAAAGATCATCGTAGGAAGCTTGCAGAGGAAGAAGAGCGTAAAACGCTTGAAAGACCGAGGAAGAAGAGAGTGCAGAAGAAGAAACTTTAAAGATTCTTGTAATTTTCGAGAATTGTCAAAGATTGACGAAGAAGAGCTGCAGGACGGAAGAACATTTAAAGAACTCAAAGAATTCATTCAATTCGTTAAAGACTCCTGCAGAAGGCAGAAACGTTGAAGATTTCACGGACATTTGTTAAAGTTCGTGGAAGATTGTTAAAGAAAGAAGAAGCGTTTAAAGAATTGCAAGAATTCTTCAAATCTGTCAAAGATTGAAGCAGTGAACAAAGAATTCGTGAAATTCTTTCAAATATTTGAAAGATTCACAAATCTTTCTTCCACAGGAGGAAAGAACGCATTCCATGTGCAAAGAATAGCCATTGAGGCTGTAAGATTCGTCCTGCGAACGAATCCAAAGCGGAAAACGAGTTCAGAAGGGACGAAGAGAGAGCGGAAAAGGCAAAAGAATTTCAGTCGTTAGATCTTGCGCAGAGGACCGACAACCGTTGGATCAGCGAGAAGGTGCATGAGGTTTAGTCCTTTGGAGCGCCAAGTTGAAATTTCGACTTGTGAAGTCGCGAAATCCCGACATCATCTGGACCGTCCGTCAAGAAACACGTGGCGAGATCTCAGCATTTCGCTGACTCACAAAGTGTAAAGGTCAGAAGACTGCCGTGAGAATTCGCGAATCGTGAAATCACGAGTCATTATAGACCATTGGATTGAGAAAGATCGTGAGCCGTCGATCTTATCCCATCGCAAAATTGAGAATCAGGAGTTGGACGTGCAAAGGTAATTGCACTCCAAAAACTCTGATACGCGATATCGCGAAATCCTGAGAGGACTTGTGAGCCGTCCATCTCAGAGGACAGGTGGCAACAGATCCAAGTGTCATCGAATCGGCATATCGGAGTTCACGGTTTTGAAAGACCATCGCAACAAGAGTTCTAAACTCACGAAATCGCGATTCAAGAAATAGCGATAAGATCTCAGCCGTCCATTTGTTCGGACACATGGCGGACATCGAGGAAACCGTCGGCGTTTCGGCAATCGCGGTTTCAAGTTGTCAGAGAAATTTGGAGTCGCAAGTCACGAACTCGCGAAACGACGAAGACCGTCCATCTTGAGGGGACGCGTTGCATCAATCCAAGGACACGGGAAAAGTCCTGAAAAGGAAAGGGCCATTGGCACATCAGGATTTGGTAAATCGCGAAACCTGAGGACAAGGGATCGGGTTTCTTTATGGTGAAAACCCCGTAAACGATCAGAGCCATCCATCTGGAGGAGACACATGGGCGAGATCGGGAGAGTCAATCAACAAATCGGGATTCGACGTTTCGCGAATCCTAAGGACAAGAAACACGAGCATTTCAGAACTGAGAAGTCTGAAATCCCAACAGGAGGAAAGCTCTGTTTTGGGTTCCAGCTGACGTCATCTCGTCAAAACAAGGGATCGAGAATCTCCACAGTGAAATCCCCAAAGCAGTCTTGAGCCGTCCATCTGTTGGGACACGTGGCAGAAATCGAGGCCTTCGGAAAAATCCCGATAGGAGAGTGCATCGGTATTACGGGATTCGAAAAATTGCGAATCCTAAAGACAAGACGTTCGGAGTAGTTGAAGTCTCAAAATCATGAGAAGTGATCAAGACCGTCCATCATAGGAGGACGCGTGGTGGAGATCAAAGCATTCGGGAAATCTCCTGAAGGAAAAAGTCTCCTATCGAGAAATCGGTAAATCGGAGATCAGGGAATCGAGGAGTCAAAAGAGCTCATTATCAGGGTTCATGAAGTCCCGATTCGCGATATCCCTATAAGATCTGGGCCGTCAGATCACAAGAAGATCTGGACCGTTGAATTGTCCAAAGGTGAATTTCGCATTACGGCAATTTGAAAGACAAAGAACTGGAAAATCTTGTAGCACTTTAACATCAAGGCGCGTGGTCACATTGCACCATGACAAAGGCCAATTCAAGGCCGATAAGCTCCCTTCGGCCATCGGCAAATCGACGTTTCGGCTATCGGAGGTAAATACGAAATTTCCCTCTATTTTTTTCTAAGATTTTTTTTCTTTCAAAAAAATATATATATATATGTCGTCTAACAATTTAGGACCAACTCATGGTCCGATTCTTCTGGGAAATAATTACGAGTTTTGGTCTCTTCGGATGAGATCCTTCTTGCAAGAACAAGAATGCTGGGAGCCAGTGGATCTTGGATATGTGGAACCAGATCCAGCCGCCCTTTCTGCCATGAATAATCCGCAGAGAATTTCTCAGGCAACCCTGAGGAACAAAGAAAATAAAGAAAAATTATGTATTCATAATTCTGTGGATGCTTCGATTTTCTCAAAAATCATAGGCGCTGGTACTTCCAAACAGGCCTGGGATATTCTTAAATCTTTCTATCAAGGAAATGACAGGGTCAAAACAGTTAAACTGCAGACCTTGAGGACACAATTTGAGACTTTAAGGATGACAGAGTCTGAAAATGTGGATCAGTTCATGACCAGAGCCATGGGCATCATGAACCAGATCATATTGGATGGTGAAGCCATCACTAATCAATGCATTGTTGAGAAAATTCTCAGAAGTTTACCAAAGAAATTCAAAATGGTTGTAACAGCAATCCTTGAATCCAAGGATCTGTCAAGATTTTCAACAGATGAATTAATTGGTTCTCTGGTGACACATGAGACTAGACTGCATCTCACAGATGAGTCAATCTCAAATGCTTTCAAAATTCAATTCTCCTTCAGCAAAGGAAGAAGCAGAGGTCACCAAAGAAGAGGAAGCAATCAATGTAATCCTCACTCCAGTGGAGGTAAGAGACAACAATATCCGAATCAAAATTTCCAAGGTCAAAGACAACAGCAACAAAATCAACATCAGAATTTCCAGCCTTAAAGAGGCAGAGGGAGAATATCAAATGAGAAATCAAGCATACAATGCCATTACTGAAAAAAGTATGGGCACTATGAATCTGAATGCAGGAATAAGCAACCACATCAGCTCTCAGGCAGAGCACATGTGTCAAATCATACCGGAGACACCTCAAGAGGTATGTTTCTCTCATGCCACAAGACTGAAGAACAACCTAAAGATCTCTGGTTGCTGGACAGTGGATGCAACAATCACATGACAGGTAACAAAGAATTACTTTCATGCATTGATTCTTCAATCTCATCTGATATGACACTAGGAAATGATTACTTAGTCAAAGTTCAAGGAAAAGGAACTGTTCCTATTCTTACTAAACAGAATGTAAAGAAAGACATAAACAATGTCTATCATGTACCAGATCTGAAACATAATTTGCTAAGTGTAGCACAACTCATTGAACATGGCTATAAGGTACTTTTTAAGGGAGCATCTTGCAAAATATATGACAAATACCCCAGCAGAAAGTTGATTTCTTAAATCCATATGACTCCAAATAGGATGTTTCCCCTTACACTCCAAATTGCAAACCTGAGTCAACCATATGCACAAAGTGCATCCACCCTGAATGAAACTATGGTTTGGCATACAAAATTTGGACATCTACCATTTCAGACTCTAAGTCTTCTTCAGAAGAACTCCATGGTCAAAGGTCTTCCTATCTTTAAAGAGAAAATTCCCCCATGTGAGTCTTGCATACTTGGAACACATAAGAGAACTAGTTTTCCACAGTCATCAAATCAAGCCAAACAACATCTTGAACTTGTTCACACTGACCTATGTGGACCAATGCAGATAGATTCAATAGGTGGTAGTTTTTACTTTCTAACGTTTATTGATGATTTCAGTAGAAAAATATGGATCTATTTTCTCAGACACAAGTCTGAAACATTCGCAAAATTCAAAGAATTCAAGGCAGAAGCTGAAAAACAGAGTGGCAAATATATCAAAGCACTCAGGTAAGATGGAGGAGGAGAATACAACTCCAGAGAATTTGCAAATTTCTGCAAATCACATGGCATTATCATGCAAACAACAGCTAGGTATACTCCACAACAGAATGGAGTGGCTAAAAGGAAAAATCAGACAATAATGAACATGGCAAGAACACTTCTCAAAGAAAAAAGTTTGTCAAATAGTTTTTGGACTGAAGCAGTAGCATGCTCAGTTTATCTCCTGAATAGATCTCCAACCACAAGTCTAAAGATGAAAGTTCCTCAAGAAGCATGGAGTGGGACAAAGCTCAATGTAGCGCATCTAAGGACATTCGGATGCATAACATACACTCACATACCTTCCGAATTAAGGAAGAAACTTGATGATAAAAGTGAGAAATGTATTTTCACTGGATATAGTGAAACATCTAAAGCTTACAGGCTTTACAATCCAATCACCAAGAAATTAATTATCAGCAGAGATGTAAAATTTCTAGAAAATCAATTCTGGAACGAAAGGCATTTTTGTCTGTCAGCAAAAGTATGCAGCAGACATCATCAAAAGATTTCGCATGGAAGGATGCAATCCAGCAGAAACCCCCATACCACTAGGCACAAAATTGAGCAAGAATGATGAAGGTCCTATAGTGGACTCTACCCTGTACAAAATTTTAGTAGGCAGTTTGTTGTATCTTACGACAACTAGGCCTGACAAATTATGTATGCAGCTAGCCTTGTTTCCAGATTCATGGAATCCCCCAAAGATTCTCATTGGAAAATGGCGAAACGAATTTTGAGATATGTTGTAGGAACTCTCAATTTCGGCTTATGGTACACTAAATCTGATAGTAATCAACTTTCTGGTTACACAGACAGTGATTTTGCAGGCAGCCTAGATGACAGGAAAAGCACATCTGGACATGTTTTTCAACTGGGCACGAACCTAATCT
>ML794686.1:452004-462118 GCA_009831015.1 Picea engelmannii
ATCTTCCTCCCTAACTCTACCCTCCCACTCTCTCTCTCTCTCTCTCCACCTCCTTCCCTCTTTTTCTCTCTATTTATCTCTCCCCCTCCCTCTTCTTATTTATCCCTCACCCCCTATACCCCCCCTCTCTCTCCTTGTTATTAGCCTCACTCACACTCTCTCTTTGTATCCCTCTTTATCTCTTTCTCATTCTACCTCCCTCTTTACCTCTCTTCATCTCTCTCTCAACCTATATTATTTTCGTTTTCTCTCTCTCCCTCCCTTCCCTTCTTTTCCTCCTCCCTCTCTCCCTACCCTATCCCTTTATCTCTCTATCTCACTCTCAATATATACTATACTCTTTTTGTATCTTTCCCTCCCTCACTTAATATCCATCTCCCTCCCCTCTCTCACTTTCATATACTCCTATTTTCCCTTACTCTATATCCCCCTCCATTTATCCCTCACAATATCCCCCTCCATTTATCACTCATTGTATCCCCCTAGGTCTCTCCCCTCCACTCTCCTCCCATTTATCTATTTATATTTATCTACCCCCCTTCCCTCTATCTCCCACCTTCCCCTCATAATCTGTCTCACTCTCTCTCTATCCCCTCCTACCTCTCTCTATCTCCCACTCCCACTATCTCCCCCTCCTACCTCTCTCTCTCCTCCACTCTCCCCACCTTTCTCTCTTTTCTTCTATCTAACCCCCCTTCCCTCTCTCCGCCCCCTTCTTCTAACTCTCTCTTTCTCTACCCCACTCTATGTATCCATCTATGTCATTCTCACACACTATCTTTGTCTTCCCCTCTCCCCCTCTCACACTCTCTTTGTTCCTCTCTCTCCATCCCCCCTCTCTACATCGCAAGGAAAGAAATGGTATTGACCTAGACATGTCAAGTCTTATACCTAGTAGACATAGTAAGACCTAGGCATAGAAATACATAGACTATTACCTAGACCTATATGATGACCATGACATACACCGTGACATAGACCTAGAGTTAGACCTAGACCACAACATAGAGCTAGAGTTAGACTTATACCATGACCTAGACCTATACCATGACCATGACCATGACCTAGACCATGACCTACATATTGACCTACACCATCGCCTAGACCTGCCCTAGATCCATATAATCCTAGGCATAACCTATACTTGACCCTTAACCCACTCCACACTCAATACCTAAGTGCATTTTTCATATACCTCTTATTAAATTCCCCAAAAACATTGCACCCACATCTTGGTGCTCTAACCATTGTTGTATGCTTAAAAATACTTTCAATCCTAAGCCCTTAGGTCCTAGTTAAATCCAAACTCCTATACGTTTTTATTCATAAAGATATTTTGTATACAATAAATGATATATATGTTTCTTGAAGAGTGCACACATGTTCTTATGACTTGAAATCCTTGATGTTGTGCGCTCATCCCTTCCCAATAGAAACATGTGTACGTTCCTAGAATGAGAATGCATTTTAGTGCACACATGTTATACAAATGCGTGTGCATTCCTACTGGTTATTTTTATGTGTAAAGCACACTCCTCTATCTAATCCATATAAAAAACACGAGAAAGCCCAATATTTGCACACAAAAATAGATGGAACAGATAGGTTTTTGTTCTTTTTTTTCATGTTGTTTAATTCATAGATAATTTTGTGTTATTTCAAGACAATTGTGGAAAGAATTGGAGGACACATTTGTCCAAGTGGAATTGGAATTGTTGGTTGTGTCTTCCTGTAATAAACCTCAAATTTATCATAAAAAAAAAAATTAAATTTCCTAGGGACATTATCCTTTAAATTTTTCATAAGATGGGTGCTTACATCTCCCTTTCGGCTTGGAGTGACCCTTTGACATACTAATTTAGCACAAATGAGAAGTTTCAATGAAAAATAGACCTTTTTCTAAACCCCTATATCATGCTATATAGATATTGATACTTAGATTCATTTGTCCATACGCAAGGATTTGAATTTCCACCTTCCTAATTAAGGGAGTCGGGCTGAAGTGGACCTTGCACGCACAATGTTATAACCCTGACATTAATTATGTATACTCCTACCTAGCTGAGTCGAAATTAGAACCAAAGGCATACCAGAATGACTATTGTTATTAAAGGTGACATTTAAGGGTGGGTAACAAAGAACTTTCCTTGATGTTACGTTTTGGTTACGATACGATTGGAGTCTTACACCATAACGAACATAGCCCCGACTCGTCCCGCTTAGGTCACAGCATAACTAACTAACTACCCCTCCTCATCCTGTTGGTGTAAATAAAGGAGCACTTCAGAGAGTCAAGGTGTAACGACCAATCATCTACCCTAGATAGTCATGGTTATATTGTTGTTTAACTTTGTATCTTGCACATTAAGGAAGGAAGGTGCATCTGTCAGGAGGAGTTAAGACTCTGACCTGGAATTAATTGGCCTCAGTCCCGACGCCTCGTCCCCCTATTCTTCCCAATCTTGATGCGCCATCAAATCCCTAGCACATGGCTTGTAATTCTGAATGGTTAAGGGTGTTGATCGTCCCTCTAGGGTTTTGGAAACTTCTCATTCTTGTTCTTGTGATTTCATAGAGGAGGTTCTGTACTGCACATTGTTTCACAGGAAAGGGTTGCCGCCTCTGTGATCCTCATTGGTGAAGTCAACAGGAACCTCCGTCTACTTGGTAAGACCCTATGGAACTATCGAATCCTAAGTTAAAATGAAAACAAAGGGTTCATGGGTTTGTTTAAAAGAAACTTTACTTTTTGTATTAGGAATTAGAGTTTATGCGATCTCTCCCATCATTCCAAAGTAGACCGTGGTAGAGGCTAATACCGAAAGTTCTTGCTCTATACCACTATGGCCCTGCGCCCTCTATTTGTGTCCCATCGGTTTCTACCGACTCTTTTACTTAACTCTGATAATGGAAACTGTTTCGGAGGGAAATCGGTGTAGCACCGAAAGGGTTTATTCATTCGTCACAGAGAGATACAAGGGTCTACCATAACTGTCCTCCTCTGTGTTTGATGCATTCTATTTGTAGTATAATGATGGCCTTCTGGTAAATTATCTCCTAGTGAGCTGGGATACTTTCCTGGAACATTGATTGTTCATATATATATATAATGTCGTTTCTCACATTTTTCATATATGTTCGTACAAAGTTCTATTTATATAAGATTGATCTTCTTGAGTTCGCAGTGTTATTTCCTCTGTTAAATTTTTTGTTTAAAGTTTTGCGTGAAAGGGGTATCTTTGTATTAATGGTGGGACTTTGTTTTTTTACGAGGTACCCACCAAAAGTTCTAGGCATCAATCCTCCCAGCCCGGGGTCATGTTACAAACCAAGCATGACCACTGGAGGTCATTGTGTTTTAAGTTAAGTAGTTCCGCATCCCTGTGGACCTCAAACTATACATTCGATTTTATAAATTGAAGTTTAATACTTTGCTAACACTTTCTTGTGATGGTCGAATGCAGGGATGTTCGCTCCTCGACGCAGGTATCGGCCTCTGCTCAACATGACAAAGGTACTCAAATCGCTCATTAAAAACAAGCATGGAAGTCATGATTATGTTCGTAGTGTTTCTGCTGTGATGACTATTTTGGGAAAAGGCTTATCTTCGGCGTTGTGTACATTACCCCTATGATTTAATGTATTCAGAAAAATTTTACTAGTTATAAAGGCCATTATTGTTGGATCTTATTGATGACAGTCTGTGTAATCTTTTGTTATAAAAAACTATCTAATTGGATTTTTTCTTGGAAAACTTTCTAACAAAAATATGAAGCAATTGTTTGTTAGTTATTCTATAATGGAAAATGCCACAATCCTGAATTTCTTATATTCTTTCTGCGCATAGGATAAATAGGAAGTTTCTATGTTAATGATGTATCGGTGAATTCATTGATTCGCTTCACTGTAGTAAGATGCTAGCATGATTAAATCGTCCTGTTTAGGATAGTCCTACTCCCTGGATTATGTTCACTCCCCTATGTTTCATCGTTCTAGACTATGAATGAATTTTGTTTTCCCCCTTGATTTAAATTTACAGAATGGAATAAAAGTATATCTTAGTGTTGTTCATTCATTGTTAAATATTCAGTTCTATTTAAAGTTTGAACTTACATATGCATGTAATAGTTCTATTCGTGCACTGACACATGTTGGACTCTGCTAAAGTTTGAAACATAGATATACGTGTATAAAGATATGTTCGTGCATTGATACCTAATCGAATATGTAATTCTTTTCTAAAGTTTGGAATACATTTACACATATATACTTCTATTGGTTCACTGTTAGGTGTTCGATTCTATATATATATATATATATATATATTTTAAGGAATAAAAATGACTTCCAGAAAATAAATCTAGAATTAGATCCTACAGTCTATTTACTGAATTTTGAATAGCCATTGTCTAGGTTATTGCATGCATATCACCGTTAAGGATCCCATTAAAACAATAACCAATTCAACCAACAGAGGTAGAATACTGAATTATTCAGGTACAGGAAAGGACTTACAGTAGTTATACGATCATTAAAACAGATACTAGAACTCTTTTCTGTATAGTTATAACATGTACAATATATCTAACAAAACAATTCATTCAGACAGATGGAGTTTAGAGTAACATATCTGAACTATCTTGCGGATAAAACAAAGGGAACAACCACATTCCTCCCAACCGTAGAACCGAGCAACCACGATTACTTGCCTGATTCACCCCCTAGCCTGACCATGAGTCCATAAGGGAGAACTTGGAAATCCCTCTACAACATTGTCCTTCAAATTCAGTCACTTTTTCTCCTTGCCTCACACCCTTCCAGTGTTCATAACAACAAGTGAAAGAAAATAAAATCACAACTAAACTCTTTTCCCCAGCATTCTCAGCAACGTCCTGCCTCCTCACATATGCTTATTTGTAACTTGCCTAGGTCTTTTCCCTTCCTTGGAATTTTCGTAGCTTCCCAAATCTCTGATTTTCAAGGGCTTCCAATGGCCAAATAATTAATTTGCCACTTGTAAAAATTAGCCCAGGGGTAGTTCCGACATGTTCCCCACTCATGGAGTCATGGTCAACTACTTTCAACATGGTTGTTCCATTTGTATTCCTGCAATTAATATAAAATATTCTGTTTTTTAACTAGTGTTATTGTCAAATAGTTAGTTGGGTCAAATCTGAATTCTACCCAACAGTCATAATAATTTATTACAATTAGCAAATTCGAAATTCAGAATTGCCATAAATGGAAAAAATTTACCAAAAACAGAATAATTTCCCTGAAAATTAAATTTCCAAATATCTTATTTTGGGGGATGTCACATCCTTTCCCCCTTCAATAAAAACATTGTCCTCAGTGTTCGTTGCCTTATTGGAACAAGATTGGATGATATTTCCGCAAATCTCCCTCCAATTCCCAAGTGGCCTCCTCAGGACTAAAGTGCTTCCATTGCACCTTTACCTGAGCGAGAGCTCTATTCCGAAGCGCTATTTCTCTCCGGTCCAGAATGCATAGGGGTTCCACCTGCAATTCGCCTTCGGGCTCCACCTGTACCAAGTTCCAATCAATCATATGAGTAGGGTCGTGAACATACTTTTTCAATAAAGAAACATGAAATACATTATGAATTCTTAGATTTGTTGGCACTGCAAGTTGATATGCTACAGGTCCAATTCGAGCTAGTATCTCGAAGGGCCCACAGAATCTGGGTGCCATCTTGGCACAGTTTCGTAGCTTCAGTGATCTTTTTCGAGCTTTTACCTTCAAATATACATGGTCTCCTGATTGAAACTCTAAGTGTCTTCTTTCAGGATATGCATAGCTCTTCTATCTGTCCTGTGCTTCCTTCAAGTTCTGTTGTACCCTTCTTACCATGTTCTCCATTTCTTGGAGCATCTCTGGCCCAACCATTAGTCTCTCAGCTAGGTTGTCCCAACTAATTGGAGTTGTACACTTCTTGTCGTACAATACCTCGAAAGGGCTCAACTTTGTTGAAGTTTGGTACCCATTGTTATACACAAATTCTACCAAGTGTATATAATCCTCCCACTTGTTTGGTTTTGTTCTTACATACATGTGGAGCATATCCTCTATTATTTGGTTTGTCCTTTCGGTCTGTCCATTTGTTTGTGGATGATAACTTGTACTAAAATTCAAGTTGGTATGGATCGCTACAATCAATTCCTTCCAAAAGGCAGAGGTGAATTTTACGTCTCTATCTGAAATCACCATTTTAGGAATACCATGCAGTCTAAAGATTTCTTTCATGAATATTTCAGCAATGTTTATAGCTTTAAAAGTAGACTTTACTGGAATAAAGTGTGCAGACTTACTGAGTTTATCCATTACAACCATGATAGAGTCATTATGTTTCTGATTTTTAGGCAAAACTATTATAAAGTTGAGTGATATAGTCTCCCATTTCCATTCTGGTACTGGTAATGGATGTAAAAGGCCGGCTGGATGCTGGTGCTCGACCTTAACCTACTGACAATCTTGGCATCTAGCCAAGTATTCCGCTATTTCGCCTTTCATATTAGGCCAATAAAATAGTTTCCTAAGTGTTGTTATTATTTTCTAGTACCCTGGGTGGCCGGAATATGGCTTCTTATGCACTTCATCCAATATTGTAACTTTTAGCCCTACTGAATCTGGTATGTAAAGTCTATTTTTAAATCGTAGCAGTCCCTTCTCGTGGATACTTAGATCTGATTTATCTGAGTTCGCGGTATTGTTTGGAAATTCTTCCATCATTTTGGTATTGTTTTCGTCATCAATACCTGTCGTCCTTATTCTTTCTTCCATATCACTTTCTGCTATTCTAATATTCATCTCAAATAACTCATGGATTCTTCTACTTAAAGCGTCTGCCACTTTGTTTTCCTTGCCCTTGATATGTCTAACTTCAAAGTTGAATTCTCTTAAGAAGGATAACCACCTTGCTTGCCTTGTGTTAAGATCTGGTTGGTTAAACAGGTATTTCACCCTACTGTTGTCCGTTAATAATAGGAATCTTCTGCCCATTATGTAATGTCGCCACATCTTTAAGGCGTGTATTACTGGTGCCAATTCTAAGTCATGAGTGACATAATTTCGCTCGTGTTATTTTTAATTTCCCAGAATCATAACAAATAACATGTCCTTCCTGAGTTAGGACACCACCTAGACCTTCTTTACTTGCATTGACACATACCGTGAAGTCTTTATCTGGGTCTGCTACTTTCAATATTGGTGTCGTTGTCAATAATTTCTTTAGTTTGTTGAAGCTGTATTGATATTTCTCTGACCAATTAAACCTAGTTCCTTTCTTCTGTAATGATTTGATAGGGTAGGCTAGCTTGGAAAACCCTTCTATAAACCTGTGGTAGTATCTGGTGATTCCCATGAATGATCGTATATCTGCTACATCTTTAGGTATCAACCATTCCATAATGGATTTCGTCTTTTCTAGGTCTATGACAATGCCCTCTGCTGAAATTACATGCCCAAGGTATTGTATTTCTTTCTGATACAAGTCACATTTGTCGAATTTGGCATACAGTTTGTGCTTCCTTAACGTTTGCAGAACTATTCTTAAGTGTTCCTCATGTTCCTCCTCCGTCTTTGAATAGACCGAGATATCGTCGATGAATACTACCACGAATTTGTCCAAGTACTCACTGAAAATACCATTCATTAGACACATAAACATGGATGGGGCATTAGTGAGTCCAAAAGGTATGACTACAAACTCGTAGTGTTCATATCTTGTCTGAAATGTTGTTTTGTTTATGTCTTTGTATTTTATCTGAACTTGATGATAACCGGATCGTAAGTCCAATTTCGAAAAGATCTTGTTCCCCCCCTACTTGATCGAACAGATCATTTATCCTTGGTAAGGGGTATTTATTCTTAATAGTCATTTTGTTTAGTTGTCTATAATTGATACACAATCTTAGAGTACCGTCCTTTTTCACAAAGAGGACTGGTGCTCCCCAAGGTGAGACACTTGGTCTGATATACTCTTTGTCCAAGAATTCTTGTAATTGTATTTTTAATTCTGTCAGTTCTGGTAGACTCATCCGGTAAGGCACCTTTGAGATAGGGGAAAAACTAGGTAACAGATCTATGGAGAAGTCTATTTCCCTTCTAGGGGGTAATTCTGGTATCTCATCCACAACCATGTCTCTGAAATCACATAAGACAACAAAGTCTTCCAACTTTGGCTTGTCCTTCTTTTCTGCTAGACTCGTCACTTGGATGGCATAAACTTGGCATCCTTTTCTCACGCATTTCTTTAGTTGCATTGCTAAGATTTGTCTGACTGATATCGGTTTTGGTATACCTTGGGCTATCTTGGTGGTGCCGGTATCATATTTATAGTTAAGTACCTTTGTATAGCAATTTAATATTGCTTTGTGTCATTCCAACCAGTCCATCCCAATAATCATATCGTAAGATCCTAGTGGTAGGATGTTCAGATCAGTCCTTATAGTTTGACCATCTAGGCTAAACTCAAAATCTGAAATATAGTCAATTACTTTCCTTTTTGTACCTGTCACTAGTTGCACAAGCCATGATTTTGCGTGCTTCAGTCTCTTAAGATTATTTTACTATACTACCTTTGGAGTAATATAACTTAATGTTTCTCTGGGGTCAATTAAAACATAAATTTGAGTGTCCTAGATTTTACCTTCGACTTCTACCACTGAGGAATGGTGGTCGGCTTGTCATCCGTTGACGGCTACATTTATGCGATGTAGGCTCTTTCCCATGTCTCCCACTGTCGAGGCTTGTTGCAGGTTATGAACAATAGTTCTGTTTGTTGAGCTCAAATGTGGGCAGTTCCTCCTGAGATGAGGTTCTCCACATTCCCAACACTTCAATGGCTTGCAGAAGTTGTCCCCAAACTTTTTTGCTCCCAGGTTTGTCGGTTTTCCGCTACCTTGAGAATTCAGAGGATTGGAGTGAAAATCCTTTCTTGGAAAAATCTTCGTTGTATTCCGATAAGGAGCTGGCTAGTGTCCCTTCTTCCACTGGTTCATTCGATCTTGTTTCTTGTCCTTCCATGCTTTAGGAAACTCTGCCTGCTATTTATATTGGTCGTAGCAAATCCATTCTTTTCTTAATACTTCACTTAAGGATTTGGGGTTATCAAACTCAGTCCTATCCTTGTAGGACTGTGGTAGACAGCTTAAAAATCACTGAATTTTTACTTTGTCCTCTCAGATGTATGGTACGAATCTTAGCAGATCCAGAAATTTATTTATAAGGTCCTCCATCGTCATCTGTCTGAGTCGTAATTCATAAAATTCCTTCGTCTTCCTCTCATAATAATTTTCAGAAAGGTATTGTTTCTTAAAATACTTCTTAAAGTCAGACCATTCCAACTGTTTCTCCTTTAGGCCCTTGGCCAATTTCAGATCTTTCCACAAAATACTGCCCTTCCCTTTCAAATTGTAGATGGTCATCTTGACCTTCATGTTGCTAGAATAGTTATAGATTTGGAAATACTTTTTGATGTCCAATAGCCATGCCTCTACTTCTTCTCCTGTTCTGGATTCCCTGTCAACGGTATCGATTTTAATCTTTTTGAATTCTCCTTCAAGGTGGTCTACTTTTTTTCTTTTCCTACCAGTTTTAGTTCCATCTTCAGCTGGAGGTGTTCCTTCAGACGAAGTATCTCCTTTTTTTGTTTCTGGCCCTGAGTTCTTGGAAGCTCTCTTACTAACTTCTTCATCTTTGTTATTGTCCTTTGGTCTTTTCTTGGTCACTATACTGCACAGCAGGGCTTCGTTTATATCCTGTTGTTGTTGCTGTACTTTTTTCAATTTTTCATTGTCTTCTTAAAGATCTATAGCTCAATGATCAGGTTCCTCATTGTCTCCAACACTTCTATGGGTGAACTTCCATCACTATTCTACCTTGTATCTCCAAGAGGTCTTTGTTGTGGATTTTCTTCCATCTTGTTTTCTGCATTGTCTTGAGTTGCCATACTTATTCACCAGAACAGAGAAAGTATTATGTTTGTAACCGCACAATTTATTAGTTTTTTTATCTAAAACAAAATATATACTGAGCACTACAGTGTTCCTGTTCAGGCCCAGTGTTGTAACTCTCTCTGATACCATATGTAATG
>ML794686.1:483864-508926 GCA_009831015.1 Picea engelmannii
GGTGGAATATCGATTCAATTAGCATCCCATAGAATAGCAAGGTTTCAATTAAATTTTTCCTCTATCTTTAAACTTTCAAAATGTGTGGTGTAATGTGAAGTTGGGAAACCGATTTCAAATTTGACTCAACCGGAATGTTGGGACATTGGCATTGATTTCACGAAACCTAATGAAGGGAATTGTTAGTTAAGGAAATGCTATTTCTAAAACCCTCTACCTCTATCTTGCAGTACCTATAGTGTTAATGGTCGTTTAACTATGAGGATTATTTAGATATTAGCATTTAATTATTGTTAGTTTTATATATATGTGCTTTAAAAACTTTGGTATTTTAAACAGTGAAATATTAAATAGCGTCATGGTTATGGTCATTTTTTTAACTATGAGGATTATTGTTATGGTTAATATGATGTTGAATCGAATCATTAGTATTTGTTAAATTTGAAATGATTATATGTGTTAATGGCAATGTTAATAGGGTGTATATTGAAGGCTAATGATGAAGCTTCACTACGATATTAATATTGGCTTAATTGCAATGGTAACGCTTATTTAAATCGCATAATAAAAAAAATTTCATTCGCGATGGTAAGGATGATGTTGAATCAACATATTAATAATTGTTAATGTGCAATGATTATACTTATTAACGACAATGTTAATATTGTTTTAATTGAATGCTAATGAGGAAGCTTGATCTGCAGTATTAATATTTGCTTAATTATAATGGAAATTCTTGTTAAATTGCAATAATAATATTTGTTTTCAAATTGCAATATTAATGATATGGTTGAAACGCAAGTTAACATTGGTTTAATTGAAATGTTAGGATGATGATTAGATTGCAAGGTTTTATTCGTTTAATTTGAAATGTCAGCGATAAGGTCTAAATTGCCATGCAACTATTTGTTAGGTTATTCCAGTGTATGGTAAAAATTTGGAAGGAAGGGAAAGATAATAGGGAGACTGTAATGTTCGAGGGTTTACCATTATGATATTGATATCGTTGCTCAATTATGGCGATTAGAAAAAATGCAAGGCGCCTGTGATTATTGCTTGTCCCTGAACTAGCGCAAAATGACCTTATAACTAAACAATGGGGGTTGAGATTATTGGCTTTTACCTTATGATAAAGTCGTCGTCGGTTAATGATAATTAATGGAGCACTTGATCTTGATTGATGTCTTCGGGTCCCAATAGTGGTTGGTCGATTTGAGTCCTCCTGACTTGCGTCTCCTGTAGAGGTCATGATTGTCCCCGATTTTGTAGTACTTGGTGGAATTGTATTGCGTAGTCTGTTCGTGTCGGGCGGGATCTAGACACCTCTTGTAGCTTAGTATTTATGTCTATGTGTAAATCCGATGGAAGGAATCCAGTGCCGTATCAAGAGTCCCAGGCTTTTTAAAGGCACAGTTCCACTCTTGCGACACACTCTGAGCCGTATCAGTAGTCTCGGGCAGTTTAAAGGCACAGTTTCCACTACTGCGACTCTACTATTGGATTCTTTCATTCTATGATAGCACTGTACCTAACCCCTGGTGTCCTTTTCTGCTTACAGCTGCTAGTTGCACACCTTATGTCCAGGGGCGTTTATTTCTTGTTTTCACTGTGATATGTCGGGTCGTCTTGATTGTGTTCGTCTTACTTGCGTCTTGTTGGTTCGAGTGGTGACGTAGAGTCGAGGGGGTTGTTTCTTCTACACGTGCGCACACACTTTAAACAAACAAAAAAAAGAATTTTTGCAACTATTTTCGGAGTTGTTGTCGTAACCAGGAGGGGTGTTACATTCTAGCCCAATGTTGTAACTTTCCCTCTAATACCATATGTAATAAACCTCAAATTTATCATAAAAAAAAAAAAAAAAACATTTCCTAGGGACATTATTCTTTAAATTTTTCATAAGATGGGTGCTTACATCTCCCTTTCAACTTGGAGTGACCCTTTGACATATTAATTTAGCACAAACGAGAAGTTCAAATGAAAAATAGGCCTTTTCTTAAACCCCTATATCATGCTATATAGATATTGATACTTAGATTCATTTGCCCATATGCAAGGATTTGAATTTCCACCTTCCTAATTAAGGGAGTTGGGCTGAAGTGGACTTTGCATGCACAATGTTATAACCCTAACATTAATTACCTATACTCCTACCTAGATGAGTCGACATTAGAACCAAAGGCGTACCAGGATGACTACTATTATTAAAGGTGACATTTAAGGGTTGGTAACAAAGCACTTTCTCTGATGTTACGTTTTGGTTACGATACGATTGGAGTCTTCCACCATAACGAACAGAGCCCTGACTCATCCTGCTTAGGTCACTGCGTAACTAACTAACTACCCCTCCTCATCCTATTGGTGTAAAGAAAGGAGCACTTCAGAGAGTCAAGGTGTAACGACCGATCATTTACCCTGGATAGTGATGGTTATACTATTGTTTAACTTCGTATCTTCCACATTAAGGAAGACAGGTGCATCTATCAGGAGGAGTTAAGACTCTGACCTAGAATTAATTGGCCTCAATCCCGACACCTCATCCCCCTGTTCTTCCCAATCTTGATGCACCATCCAAGCCCTAGCACATGGCTTGTACTTCCGAATGGTTAAGGGTGGTGATCGTCCCTCTAGGGTTTTGGCAGTATCATTCTTGTTCTTGTGATTTCGTAGAGGAGGTTCGGTACTGCGCATTGTTGCACAGGAAAGGGTTGTCGCCTCTACAATCCTTGTTGGTGAAGTCAACATCAACCTCCATCTACCTGGTAAGACGCTATGGAACTATCGAATCCTAAGTTAAAATGAAAACAAAGGGTTCATGGGTGTGTTTAAGAGAAACTTTACTTTTTGTATTAGGAATTAGAGTTTATGCGATCTCTCCTGTCATTCCAAACTAGACAATGGTAGAGGCTAATACCGAAAGTTCTTGCTCTATTCCACCATGGCCCTGCGCCCTCTGTTTGTGTCCCGTGGGTTTCTACCGACTCTTTTACTTAACTCTAAGAATGGCAACTGTTTCAGAGGCAAATCGGTGTAGCAAGGTTTATTCATTCATCGTAGAGAGATACAAGGGTCTATCGTAACTGTCCTCCTCTGTGTTTGATGCATTCTATTTGTTGTATAGTGATGGCCTTCTGGTAAATTATCTCCTAGGGAGCTGGGATACTTTCCTGGCACGTTGATTGTTCATATATATATATATATATATATATATATATATATAATGTTGTTTCTCACATTTTTCATATCTATTCGTACAGAGTTTTGTTTATATAAGATTGATCTTCTTGAGTCCGCAGTATTATTTCCTTTGTTAAATTTTTTGTTTAAAGTTCTGCGTGAAAGGGGTATCTTTGTATTAATGGTGGGACTTTGTTTTGTTACAAGGTACCCACTAGAAGTTCCATGCATCAATCCTCCCAGCCCGGGGTCACGTTACAAGCTAGGCACGACCACTGGAGGTTGTGGCGTTTTAAGTTAAGTAGTTCAACATCCCTGTGGACCTCAAACTATACATTCGATTTTATAAATTGAAGTTTAATACTTTGCTAACACTTTCCCGTGATAGCCGAATGCAGGGATGTTTGCTCATCGTCATAGGTATCAGCCTCTGCTCAACATGACAAAGCTACTCGGGTTCCATAAAAATGGCTCTCAAATCACTCCTTAAAAACAAGCATGGAAGTCACGATTATGTTCGTAGTGTTTCTACTGTGATGACTATTTTGGGAAAAGGCTTATCTTCGATGTTTCGTACATTACCCCTGTGATTTAATGTATTAGGAACAATTTTACTAGTTATAATGGCCATTATTGTTGGATCTTGTTGATGACAGTCTGTGTAGTCTTCTGCTATCGAAAACTGTCTAATTGGATTTTTTCTTAGAAAACTTTCTAACAAAAATATGAAGCAATTGTTTGCTAGTTATTCCATAATGGAAAATGCCACAGTCCTGAATTTCTTATATTCTTTCTGCACATAGGATAAGTAGGAAGTGTCTATGTTAATGATGTATCGGTGAAGTCATTGATTTGCTTCCCTGTAGTAAGATGCTAGCATGATTAAATCGTCCTGTTTAGGATAGTCCTACTCCCTGGATTATGTTCTCCCCTATGTTTCATCGTTCTAGACTGTGAATGAATTTTGTTTTCCCCCTTGATTTAAATTTACAGAATGGAAGAAAATCATATATTAGTGTTGTTCGTTCATTGTTGAATATTCATTTCTATTTAAAGTTTGAACTTACATATGCATGTAATAGTTTTGTTCATGCACTGACACATGTTTGACTCTGCTAAAGTTTGAAACATAGATATACGCGTATATAGCTCTACTCGTGCATTGATACCTAATCGACTCTGTAATTCTTTTCTAAAAGTTGGAATACATTTACGCATATATACTTCTATTCGTTCACTGTTAGGTGTTCGATTCTATATATATATATTTTGTTAAGGAATAAAAATGACTTCCAAAAAATATATCTACAATTAGATCCTACAGTCTATTTACTGAATTTCGAATAGGCATTGTCTAAGTTATTGCATGCATATCACCATTAAGGATCCCATTAAAACAACAACCAATTCATCCAATAGAGGTAGAATACTGAATTATTTAGGTACAGGAAAGGACTTACAACAATTATACAATCATTAAAACAGATACCAGAACTCTTTTATGTATAGCTATAACATGTATAGTATATCTAACAAAACAATTCATTCAGACAGATGGAGTTTAGAGTAACATATCTGAACTATCTTGCAGAGAAAACAAAGGGAACAACCATGTTCCTCCCAACCGTATAACCGAGCATCCATGATTACTTGCCTGATTCACCCCCTAGCCTAACCATGAGTCCATAAGGGCAAACTTGGAAATCCCTCTACAACATTGTCCTTCAAATTCAGTCACATTTTCTCCTTGCCTCACACCCTTCTAGTGTTCATAACAGCAAGTGAAAGAAAAGAAAATCACAACTAAACTCTTTTCCCCAGCATACTCAGCAGCATCCTGCCTTCTCACATATGCTTGTTTGTAACTTTCCTTTTTCTTATCCCTTCCTTGGAATTTTCGTAGCTTCCTAAATCCCTGATTTTTAGGGGCTTCCAATGGCCAAATCATTAATTTGCCACTTGTAAAAATCAGCCCAGGGGTAGTTCCAACAGGTTCCCCACTCATGGAGTCATGGTTCGCTACTTTCAACATGGTTGTTCCATTCGTCTTCCTGCAATTATTATAAAATATTGTTTTTTTAACTAGTGTCATTGTCAAATAGTTAGTTGGGTCAAATCACAATTCTACCCAACAGCCATAATAATTTATTACAATTAACAAATTAGAAATTCAGAATTTCCATAAATGGCAAAATTTTTCCAAATTCGAATTTACCATAAATAGAATAATTTCCCAGAAAATTAAATTTTCAAATATCTTATTTTGGGGGATGTCACACTTCCTCTGTAATAGCAAGACCAATTTGTCAAATTATAATTATTATTTGTGTCTTCTTGTGTAATACCAATACAAATTTTTCCAATTGGAATTGTTAGTTGTGTAGATTGTGTAATACCAAGAAAAATTTGTCCAATTGAAATTGGAATTGTTATTTATGTCTTCTTGTGTAATACGAAGAAAAATTTATCAAATTGGAATTGGAATTTTTAGTTGTGTATTTTTGTGTAATACCAAGACAAACTTATCCAATTGGAATTGGAATTGTTAGTTGTGTCTTCTTGTGTAATACTAAGACAAATTTATCAAATTGGAATTGGAATTTTTAGTTGTGTCTTCTTCTGTAATACCAAGACAAATTTGTCCAATTGGAATTGGAATTGTTAGTTGTGTATTCTTTTGTAATACAAAGACAAGTTTGTCCACTTGGAATTGGAATTGTTAGTTGTTTCTTCTTGTGTAATACCAAGAAAAAATTGTGGAGGAGTGATTGGAAGCCAATTTTTATCTTTAAACATGGGGAACCGACGAAATCAAGATAGAAAGTCCTAGAGGAAATAAATACTCGTTGAAAAGGTAGAATAAGAAAGAGAAAAGGAAAAGTTAGGTATATAAAAACCTAGGCTTTTAAAAGACTGTAATCCAATTTCTGGCGGAATAGATGACATTTTTGTTTATCCTTCATCACCAGAAGCAAAGCACAATATTTCAGTAGAGAGTAATCCAATCAATACGTCGTCAAAAAAAGTTGTTGTGGATGACCAGATGGATAATTTTCCCTGAGTTGACTATACAATGGATGAAATTAGACAGGTAACTAGTGCACAACATTATGGTGAAGAAGTTATTGTGGTGAAACGTCTTGTTGGACAGTCATACATTCTAGAAACTGGTCATAGGAATGTCCAATCTCCTCCCAGAATTGATCCACCAATGATGGAAGGGGAAATAACTGAAACATTGTTAACTCCACAACATGGAGGCCAAGAGTGCCAGAATAGGGGTTCATCTTCCCTACCTACATTGAGCAGTGTGAAATGATGAACTCCTAAATGCATTTAAGTCGATGAAATTCGGCTAGCATCACTTGAAGGTAATTTACGTAACCATACTATTCGTTATTATTCTAATAAAATCAATAAAGAATATTTTTAACCAAAATCCCATGCATCTAAATGTCAATTATTTTTGGATTTGTTAAATATAGAAGTTTCACTGGTGTTAGGAGAATTTTAGGCATTAAAATAGTAGAAAATTTAGAAACAAGTCATCATATTGTTAGAAACACTATGGATTCTTTTAAGATGATTTGTAATAAATATTGTTCTAAAGAACATAATGCAGCCCAAAGATTCTTCTCACGATAAGTTTTTAGCAAGATCACAAAAAAACACTATTTCCTCCAACAAATCTCTCATCTCATGAAATCTGATATCTGTTGGTTGTGGAGCCTGATTATCTTCCTCATGCATAGGTTTGTTTCAACCATGCTTGGAACCCATTCCCTAATAGGAGGGTATGGGGGGGATTTCCCCCCCATAATTTTTATGAGGGGGGTCCGGGGGGCGTGCAGAGACAATTTTTGTATCCCTCCACTGGTGGGGGTTTCGACGGCAGTGCCCCCGAAGAAAAATATTGGGAAAAATTACCTTGCAAAATATTATAATTGCATAGGAAATATGGACCATTCATTATAAGTTCGTAGATATGACTATAGAAGTTATTTTTAGGGTTTTTTCCCTAGAAGGAAACCCTCTCTGATGAGGGAATTGTATTGCATCTTTGTATTATCATGAATATTGTATTCTAAGAGAGGAGACTGTTAGAGAAATAAGAGGAAGTTGCAACAACTGTGTTGTAGTTTGTATCCGTTCATTTTGTTGGATAATAAAAAGGAAGGTCCTGACAATTTCTCTAGTGGACGTAGCCCACACTATGTGAACTGCGTATATATGTGTCTCTATTTTATTGTGTACATCTTTTGTTTTTTATTTCTGCATTCGTTTTATTTTATTGCTATGTGATATCTTGTTTCTAATAATTGGTGTCAAAGTGAAATGTAACTCGTAGGAAAAGAGGGTTATCGGTTCGAGTGGGATCAAAGGAGGAAGAGGGAAATTTTAGGGTCAATAAATTTAATAACCAAAAATAATAGTTATGGAAGATGCAGATGGAAGATTATTTATATTAGAAGGATCTATTACTACCATTGAGAGGAATTGCAAATAAGTTGATGACCATGAAGGAAGAAGAATGGGAGATTCTTGAAATAAAGGCACTAGGAACAATACATATGATCCTTGTAGCGTCGGTAGCTATCAATATTTCTAAAGAAAATACAACAAAGGAGAAGATGGACGCATTGAGTAAATGGTATGAAAACCCTTGATATCTAATAAGGTATTTCTAATGAAGAGATTATTTAATATGAATATGTCAGAAGGTGGGTCTGTTGCATATCATTTAAATGAATTTAATACGGTTAGTAATCAGCTAAGTTCTGTAAAAGTGGACTTTGGTGATGAGGTTAGGGATCTTTGAATCCTGTTCTCATTGCTAGAAAGTTGGAATGGCTTGGTCATGGTTGTAAGTAACTCTATCTCTGGTTCAAACACTCTACACTTTGATGATGGTGTTGGTGTTATCCTTAGCAAGGAAATGTGATGGAAAAGAACAAGTGAGGCATCAAGTAATGCAATAAACATGGAGAACAGGGGAAGACAAAATTATAAAGGAAAGGGCTTAGGGAACCGCGGGAATTCTACGAAGGGTTGATCCAAATATTGAATATGAAAGATATAGTGCTGACATTGTGGGAAGAAATGACATCTTAATCAATACTTTTGAGCTCCAAAGAAACAAAGAGATGGACATCGAGAGAAAAATCAAGAAGAAAATGTAACATGTGATTTGTTACAATAGGATCTAATTCTTTCTGTAGATAATATTTATGAGTCTTGGTTAGTAGATTCAAGGGCTTCATTTCATGCCACACCTGATAGGAAACATTTTCTAGATAATGTTCAAGGTGATTTTGGATAGGTCATTTGGGTGATGATGAACCATGGAAAATTGTTGGAATAGGTAAGGTACAAATAAAGAAAAAGAGTGGAAACCAATGGTTATTGAAAGAGGTAAGACATGTACCATATCTAAGGAAAAGTATAATTTCAACATGGCAGTTGGCAAGTGAAGGTTTCATATCTATATTTATAGATAAGGTGTAGAAGGTCACCAACGGATCAATTGTGATAGAAAGAGGAGAGAAGGTAGGTACATTGTATTTATATACTGGTAATATTGATTCTTCTATCTCTTTAGCTTCTACATGAGTGGATAGAGAATTATGGAATCATAGGCTTAGACACATGAGTGAGAAGGGGATGAAGATACTTCACAAAAGAAACTTTTTACCATATATTAAACATATTGATTTGGATTTTTGTGAGCACTGTGTTTATGGAAAACATAAGAGGGTCATATTTCTCAGAGTTGGAAAGATAAAAAAAAAGATGAAAAGTTAGGGATTGTGCATACATATGTATGGGGACCAACTCAGTTATAATCTCTTGGTGTCTCTCATTATTACGATACTCTTATTGATTATGCAACTAGAAAAACTTGGGTTTATTTCATTCGAAAAAAATATGATGTTTTTGATACTTTTAAGAAATGGAAAGCTTTGGTTGAGAATGACATGGGAAAAAGGTTGAAGTGTCTCAAATCAGACAATGGAGGTGAATACTGGAAAAATGATTTGGATGATTATTTTTCATACCATGGGATTCATAGAGAGAAGACAGTTCCAAAAACACAACAAGAAAATGATGTGTCAGAAAAGATGAACATGACCATCATGGATTGTGCAAGGAGTATGAGATTGCATGTAGGGTTTCCCTTATATTTTTTACGTAGATGATGTAGATATTGTTTTTTACTTGAAAAATAGAGGACCTTCAAGTTATTTGGATGGTGTAATTAAAAAGGAGGAAACAACATGTAAAAAGGTAAACTATTCATTTCAGGATACTTTTGGTTTTGAAGCATTAATCCATATTGATAAAGAAAATAGAAAAAAGCTTGAAGAAAAATCCAAGAAATGTACATTTATTGGATATGGTGTTAATGATTTTGGTTATTGCTTATGGGATTATGAAAGTCACAAAATCATTAGGAGTAGAGATGTGACATTCAATGAGAAGGTCATATATAAATATTAGTTGCAGGGAAGGAAACATGAAGAAGAAAAACTAGAATACACAGTGCTCGATGAGATCAATGAAAAAGAAATTCCAAAGGTAACATAAAATAAAAATTTACAACAATAAGATCAACATGTATCTAAAACTATTGAAAGTGTTTTTAGAAGATCTACCAAGTTAAGTAGACCCCATGAATGATACTCTCCTTCATTATATTATTTATTTTTTATTGATTCTGGTGAACCAGAATGTTATGAAGAGGCAATGAGGTTGAAATAAAAAAGAAGTGGGAGAAAGAAATGAAAGAGGAAATAGATTCCTTGGTAAATAACAAGATTGGGACTTGGTTTAATTTCTTGCAAGAAAAACAAAATTACATAATAAATGGGTTTACAAGTTGAAGGAAGAAGATGTAGGAAAAAAACAATACAAGGTTAGACTTGTTGTAAATTGGTTGGCACAAATGAAAGGTATATATGTTGATGAAATATTTTCTATTGTTTTTAATATGACTTCAATTAGCACTATTTTAATTCTTGTGGCAGTAGAATATTTGCATCTTGAAAAATTAGATGTAAGAACAACTTTTTTCCATGGGGATTTAGAGGAAGAGATTTATATGAAACAACCACAAGGGTATGAAGTAAAAGGAAAGGATAATTTGGTATGCAAGTTTAAGACGAGATTTTATTGCCTAAAGAAAGCTCCAAGGCAGGGGTATTTGAAGTTTGGTCAGTTTATGACAGAACAAGGTTATAGTAGATGTCATTTTGAGCACTATGTTTATTTCAAAATGATAGAAAATGGAAGCTATATTATATTTCTATTGTATGTAGATGACATGTGTGTTTCAGGGTCTAATATGCACGATATAAATGTGCTCAAGAAGAAATTATCTAATTCATTTGTGGTTAATGATTTGGGTGATGCAAAGAAAATTCTTGGTATGAGAATAACAAGAGAAAAGAAAAATTGCACATTGACATTGTCTCAAGGTGAGTATATAGAGAAGTTGTTGGAGAGGTTTAGAATGCATAATGAAAAACTAGTTAGTAGACCTTTGGTCATCCATTTCAAATTAACGAAGGAAATGTGTCCCAAGAAACAAGAGGATATAGAATACATGCCCATGGTCCCTTATTCATCAAAAATTGGTAGCTTCATGTATGTGATGGTTTGCACAAGACCAGATATTTGACATCAAGTGGGAGTTGTGAGCAGGTATATGAAAAGTCTAGATATATAACTTTGGAAGGCAATAAAGTGGATTCTCAGTATTTGAGAGGTACTTCTACTCATGAATTATGGTTTGGAGGTTCAGACACTTTTCTACAGGGATATGTTGATTTAGATATGGTAGGTGACAAAGATAGCATGAGGAGCACCACAAGGTATGTTTTATTTTAGGTGGAACAACAGTAAGCTAGATTTCAAAATTGCAAAAGGTTGTTGCACTTTCAAGAACATAAGCATAGTATGTTGTTTCTATAGAGGCTAGTAAAGAAATGATTTGGTTACAGAGGCTTATGGAGAAATTTTGACAGAATAAGGAGAATAGCAAGTTGTACTATGAGAGTTCCATTCATATTGCAAAGAAATTAGTCGTCCATTCAAAGAATAATCATATACATATCAGATACCATTTCATATTATCCGTCTTGGAAGATGGACATTTGAAGTTGGAAAAGGTACATACTAGCCAGAATCTTGAAGACATGTTAACAAAGGGAGTAACCAGGAAGAAACTCAGTTCCTTCATAGTTTCATTTTGTCTTCAAGCATGAATTTGAAGATTAGAATTTTTTTAGGTTAAAGGTGGAGTATAGGCCAGTAGGTACAACAAAAGTGGAGTTGTTGTGATCACTATCTAAATGGGATATTTTTGGTTGTGGAGGTTGATTATCTTCCTGATTCAAAGGTTTTTTTCAACTGTTCTTGGACCCCATTCCCTAACGTGTGGTGTGGGGGGTTTTCCCCTCCACAAATCTTACCAGGGGGTTCCAAGGGTAGATGGAGAAAATATTTTATTCCCCCTGGTGAGGAATTCAGGGGTAGCACCCCCGAAGCAAATATCGGGAAAATTTGACTAGTAAAATATTGTAATTTCCTAGTCAATATGGACCACTCATTATAATCTCACGGATATAGCGGTAGAAGTTATTTTTTTTTTCCCTATAAGAAAAACCTCTCTCACGAGGTAATTGTATTGAGGCTATGTATTGTCACCAATATTGTATTATGAGAGAGGATACTGTGAGAGAAAGAAGATGAAGTTACAATGGTTGTGTTGTAGGTTTTATCCCTTCATTTTGTTGGATAATAAAAAGGAAGGACCTGGTAATTTCTCAGGTGGACGTAGCCCACACTGGGTGAAACACATATATCTATGTCTCTATTTTATTGTGTATCTTCTGTGTTTTCTTTCCAAATTTGTTTTATTTTATTTCTCTGTGATTATGTTTTTCTAACAATATCAAAACCATTCAAAATTGTTTTCATAAAGGAGATATCCTTGACATAGGTATCCCAACAGATTTGTGGGCCTTCATTGGTAGCTTACCTCATTCTGAAATGAAGTTAATTATAGCAGCTAAGGGAGTAGCAAAATATTTATGGAATGAGAACACTAGGCCTTCTTCCAACCAAAAATATGTACTAAAATTGAGAAGGGGATCTAGGGACCATGAACCCCATATTAAACAATTTCTTGACATTACAAAGACATAATTGTATGATATATTTAGGACAGTATATAGTGCACTTAAATTGGGTGGATTATATTTCCATATATGCAAGCCTTGGTATGTTTGAATAAACATAATTTGTAACACATGTTGTTGTAGATATCACATTGAGTGTGATTATTATTATGATATATATGTGTGGGTGTGTATGCGTGTCTGTGTGTTGCATAACACCCTTTTATAAGAATTCTCAATGATATTTCATTGTCATCATCTAGAGACATTATTCACAACATCTTGTGTATAAGGCCAGAGCATTGTACATTTCATAAAAAATATTGCTTAGATAGGACATATCCCAGGTGCAGTGGAATGATATTGTTGAGAAAGTGCATCTATGTATGTGATGAGTATGAATTGGGGAGGAAGGAGGTTTCCTGGAAAATCTTTAAATATGTTTGATATGATATTGATGGAGGGAAGGAAAGAAAAAAAGATACAATTGGTGACTTTCCAAGTACAATTATGTGACTTCATGAAGGACTTCATTGAAAATACATGATCATATGTTCAACATGTCCATTTAGCTCGATGGTAGGACAAGAATTTTAGAATATGCAAAGGTACATTTCTTGTTGGTATTTTCTTACCAATGGTTTATTTTGTTGAGAATCACACCCTTTAACTGTAAAATGAGATTCAAAGCCAATATTATTACTCATAGCAGGTCAGCATAATGGTCCATATAACATAAAGACATGGGACAGATAGTAATGAAGAAAAAAATGTTATATTGAAAGAGTATCACTTCTACATAAGCAATGATTGGTGCCATGACTTAGCCTACATACACCATTTCTTTCAATTGTTTTACAATCATGTTAAGGAGAAGAACATACAAATGGATCAACATTGAATTTGGTTAGATTGTTGTGTAGGATAGTTAAAAAATGCTCGTGTATTTCAATCGTTGTGTATGCTTCACAAAAAATGCAAGATACCACACATTTGGAACTATTTCAAGACCGAGCATGGGAAAGGGGAGAACGATGGAGTAGGAACATGCATAAAAAAAGAGTTATGCAATAAATAAATGAAGTTCATAGCTACTTCCCTCATTTGAGATGTGAAATCCATTGTTGAATGGTGTTATTTAGTAATGGGAGAGAGAACAAGAACCCATGAAGACCAATGACATAACAAAGGACATGTGCATAGACATTTTTGGGAGGTGGTTGATTTAGATCGATCACAGTTGCATGAATGAAAAAACAATATAGGGAATTATGGATTCCAAACAGTTCTAACATCAGACAATGCAATAGTTGAAATATGGACAAAAAAATCTATTTCTTTTGCGTTCCATGTAGTAGTAATGAATGGGATGATTATGGGTGGATAGACTGTGTTAATAGAGGGGATCATGTATCAATCCCCATTTATCCATATATAAATATGGAATTACTCCAATTGGAGGAGGACCAACCAAATATTTCAACAAATTATGATCATGTCTCACATCTCATACTATCATGTTCGGTGAAACATTCTATTAAATTTTGAATAACTATCATCAATGTTTTATGCTTTGGTAATTTAGCTGACTCACGTGTTGGAACTCCATTTTTTGCAGGGAACATACACACAATGGTTTCACCAAGAGTTAATGAATGGGACACTAATTATTGGTTGGAACGTTGCTTGGAGGGAAGACATGAACTCATGAGATTAGTAATAGACTCCAAAGGCATTGAATTTTCAATTGGTTTGATGATTATTAAAACAAGGTATCTAACACAGGATAAAAGAACACAAAATAAAGGTGGTTATGTATTTCAGGATTATAGACAAGGTGAATCTCTATAGCACTTTATAAACTTGGTTGTTGGTACAAACCTCCAACTAAAAACAATACCAGGTAAGAACTTATCAAAGGTACAATACTTCTTTCCTTACTTCGAGCACGATAAGTTATTGGAGACCATCATTATTATAAGTGATATCGATGGTCTATTTGAATGACCATAGGTATGCAAAAGGAATATTTGAACAAATATTTCATATTTATGAATGATTGAAATTTTGGCTTCATGCTATGGTTTTTATGGTATTATTGTATGTTGTGGTTCTTTTTTGTTGTTAGCGAACTATGTTTATCCTTCCCTTGCCTTTCATTTCCTTGATTTCCTTTCGTTCATTTTCCTTTCCATGAAATGCCATGACTTTTCTTTCCATGCCATGCCTTGCCATCCTTTTCCTTGTCATGCCATGGCATGCATTTTCTTTCTATTCCATACCATGCCATTCCTTGCATTGTATTTCCATTCCATGATTTTCCATTCCATGTCTTTCCTTTCCATTAATTTCCTTTCCATGTCATTCCATGTCATTCCTTTCATTTCCTTTCCTTTCCATTCCACTCCATGTCTTTCCATGCCATGCCATGCCTTTCGATGCCATGTCTTTCATTTCCTTGACATTCCATGCCATACCATGACTTGCATCTCCTTTCCTTTCCATTGCATGCCATGTATTTCCTTTCCTAGAAATGCCATACCATACCATGCCCTTCATTGCCTTTCCTTTACATTCCATGTCATGCCTTTCCATTTCATATCTTTCATTTCCATGCCATACCATGCCATGTCTTGAATTTTCTTTCCTTTCCATGCCATGTATTTCCTTTCCATCCCATGTCTTTCCTTTCTGTTCCATGACATGCCATACCTTACCATCACATTCATTTACTTACATTTCCATGCCTTGACCTACCATGTTGTTGGTTGTGAAGACTGATTATCTTCCTAGTTCAAAGGTTTGTTTCATCTGTTCTTGGACCACATTCCCTAGTGGGGGGTGTCGGGGGCATTTACCCCCCACAAATGTTGTCAGGGGGGTCTGGTGGGGGTGGAGACAATTTTTTTATCCCTCCCTAGAGGGGGATTCGGGGGTAGCGCCCCCGTAGAAAAGTATTGGGACCGTTCATTGTAAGGTCGTAGATTTGATGGTAGAAGTTATTTAAGGGATTTTTTCCCTTGAAGGAAACCCTATTTTATGAGGGAATTTTATTACGAATATGTATCATTGTGAATATTGTATTATGAGAGAGGATATTTTGAGAAAAAGAAGAGGAAGTTGAACGGGAATGTTGTAGGTTGTATGGCTTCATTTTGCTAGATAATAAAAAGGAAGGACCTGGCAATTTTTCTAGTGGACATATCCCACAATGGGTGAATCACATATATTTGTGTTTCTATTGTATTGTGTATCTTCTATGTTTTATTTCCACATTTATTTTATTTTATTTCTCTGTGATCCTTCTTTTCTAACAACTGGTATCAGAGTGAAAGGTAACTCAAAGGAAAAGAGGGTTCGTTATTTGAGTGGGAGCAATGGAGGAAGATGGAAAGTTTAGGGTGGAAAAATTTAACGGCCAAAACTAAGAGTTATGGAAGATGCAGATGGAATATTATTTATATCAGAAGGATAGACTATTCCTACCATTGGGAGGAATGGAAAATAATTTGATGACGATGAAAGATGAAGAATGGGAGGTTCTTGAAAGAAAGGCACTAGTAATGATACGGTTGAGCTTGGCAGCATCGGTGGCTATAAATATTTCAAAAGAAAGGACAATGAAGGAGTTGATGGATGCATTGGCTAATTGTATGAAAAACTCTTGGCATCCAATAAGGTATTTCTAATGAAGCAATTATTTAATATGAATATGTTAGAAGGTGGGTCTATTGCAGATCATTTAAATGAATTTAATACGGTTACTAATAAACTAAGTTATGTAAAAGTGGACTTTTATGATAAGGTCAGGGCTTTTGTAATCCTGTTCTCATTACCAGAAAACTCGAATGGCTTGGTCATGGATGTAAGTAACTATGTCTCTGGTTCAAACACTCTAAAATTTGATGATGTTGTTGGTGTTATCCTTAGCGAGGAAATGTGACTGAAAAGAACAGGTGAGACATCAGGTAATATGTTAAACAAGTAGAAGAGGGGAAGACAAAACAATAGAGAAAAGGAATCAAGGAACTGAGAGAAATATAGGAAGGGTAGATCCAAATCCATATTGGGAAAGATAAAGTGTTGGAATTTTGGGAAGAAAAGACATCTGAAAAAAGACTGTAGAGGTCCAAAGAGACAAAGGGATGGTCAATAGGAGAAAAATCAGGAAGCCAATGTAACAATTGATGTGTTACAATATGCTTTGATTATTTTTGTACATAATATTTATGAGTCTTGGGTAGTAGATTAAGGGGCTTCATTTCATGCCACACCCCATAGGAAACATTTTTTAGATTATGTTCAAGGTGATTTTGGACAGGTTCATTTGGGTGATGATGCACCATGCAAGAGAATGGAAACCAATGGTTATTGAATGAGGTAACACATGTTCCATATCTAAGGAAAAATCTAATTTCAACAGGGAAATTGCAAAGTGAACGATGTATGCCTATATTTATAGATAAGGCGTGGAAGGTCACCAAAGGATCACTGGTGATAGAAAAAGGAGAGAAGGTAGGTGCATTGTATTTACGTACTGGTAATATTGAATCTTATATCTCTTTAGATTCTATAGTTGTGGATACGACACTGTGGTATTATAGGCTTGGACACATGAGTGAGAAGGGGATGAAGATACTTCACAAAACAAATTTGCTTCAAGATATTAAAAAAATTGATTTGGATTTTGGTGAGCACTATGTTTTTGGAAAACATAAGAGAGTTATAGTTCTCAAAGTCATAAAAGAAAAGAAGAGTGAAAGGTTATATCTTGTGCATACATTTGTATGGAAATCAATTCAGGTATTATATGCTGGTCTCTCTCATTATTATGTTACTTTTATTGATTAGAAAACTACAAAAACTTGTGTTTATTGCATTCGACACAAATATGATATTTTTTATACTTTTAAGAAATGGAAAGCTTTGGTTGAGAATGAGACAAGAAAAATGTTGAAGTGTCTCAAATCAGACAAAGGAGGTGAATATTGCAGCAAGGAGTCTGATGATTATCATGCATACCATGGGATTCATAGAGAGAAAATAGTTTGAATAACACCACAAGAAAATGGTGTGTAAGAAAGGATGAATAGGACAATCATGGAGCATGCAAGGAGTATGAGATTGCATGTTGGGCTTCCCTTACATTCATGGGTAGATGTTGTAGATATTGTTTTTTACTTGATAAATAGAGTTCCTTCAAGCTCTTTCGAAGTGGCATTCCAAAGGAGGAATGGATAGGTAAAAAGGTAAACTATTAATTTATGAAGACTTTCAGTTGGGACACATTTTTCCATATTAATAAAGAAAATAGAACAAAGCTCGAAGAAAAATCCTAGAAGTGTACCTTTATTCGATATGGTGTTAATTATTTTGGTTATCTATTATGGGATTATGAAAATCAAAAAATCATTAGGAGTAGAGATGTCATATTCAATGAGAAGGTCATGTATAAATATCATTTATCGTGAAGGAAACATGAAAAAAAAAAACCAGAATACATAGTGCTTGATGAGATCACTAAAAAATAAATTACAAACGTACAAAAAATAAAAATATACAACAACATCAGAAACAGGTTCCTCAAACTCCTGCAAGTGTTGCTAGAAGATCTATCAGGTTAAGTAGACCCATTGAACAATACTCTTTTTCATTGAATTATTTATTGCTCACTCATTATGGTGAACCAGAAAGTTATGAAGAGGCAATGCAGGTAGAAACTGGAAATAAGTGGGAGCAAGGAATGAATGACAAAGTGGAATCCTTGGTAAATAACTAGACTTGGGACTTGGTTCAGTTTCCTGCAGGAAAAAGAGCATTGCAAAATAAATGGGTTTACAAGTTGAAGGAAAAAGATGGAGGAAAAAAGTAGTAGAAGGCTAGACTTGTTGTAAATGGGTTTGCACAAAAGAAAGGTATATATTTTGATGAAATATTTTATCATGTTCTTAATATGACTTCAAATAGTACTACTTTAAGTGTTGTGGTAGTAGAAGATTTGCATCTTGAACAGTTAGATGTAAAAACAACTTTTTTCCATGGGGATTTGAAGGAAGAGATTTATATGCAGCAACCATAGAGGCATGAGGTCAAAGGGAAGGAAAATTTGGTATGCAAGTTGAAGAAGAGATTGTATGGCATAAATAAAGCTCAAAGGCAGTGGTATTTGAAGTTTGACAGGTTTATGACAGAATAAGGTTATTGTAGATGTCATTATGATCACTGTGTTTATTTTAGAAGGCTAGAAAATGGAGGTTATATTATCTTGCTATTGTATGTATATGACATGCTTGTTGTAGGGTCTAATATGAAGGATATGAATTTTCTCAACAAGAAATTAGCTAATTCATTTCCGATGAAGGATTTTGGTGTTGAAAAGAAAATCCTTTGTATGAGAATAGCAAGAGATATGAAAAATTGCAAATTGACATTGTCTCAAGGTGAGTACATAGAGAAGGTGTTGGAGAGGTCTAGAATGCATAATGCAAAATGAGTTAGTACACCTTTGGCCAAACATTTCAGATTAATGATGGAAATGTGTCCAATGAAACATGAGGAGATATAATACATGTCCAGGGTCCATTATTCATCAATAGTTGGTAGCTTGATGTATTCGATGGTTTGCACAAGACCAGATATTGCTTATACAACAAGAGTTGTGGGTAGGTATATGAACAATCTAGGTAAAGAACATTGGGAGGTAGTAAGGTGGATTCTCAGGTATTTGAAAGGTATTTTTACTCATGCGTTATGTTTTTGAAGTTTGGACACTGTTCTATAGGAATATGTTGATTCAGATATGGAAGGTGATAAAGATAGCAAGAGGATCACCACATGGTTTGTTTTTACTGTAGGTGGAACAACAATAAGTTCGATTTTGAAACTATAAAATGTTGTTTCACTTTCAACAACAGAGGCAGCATATGTTATTTCTACAAAGGTTGGTGAAGAGATGATTTGGTTACAAAGTTTTATGGAGGAATTGAGAAATAAATAGGTGAATAATAGGTTGAAATGGGACATCAAGAGTTCCATTCATCTTGTAAAGAACTCCACCTTCCATTCTAATACTAAGCATACACATCTCATGTACCATTTCATATGATCTGTCGTAAAAGATGGAGATTTGAAGTTGGAAAAGATACATACTAGTCAAACTCCTACAGACATGTTAAAAAAGGGAGTAACCAAAGAGAAACTGAGTTCCTACTTAGTTAGTTGGTCTTCAAGCACGAAGGTGAAGATGAGAAATTTTCCAAGTCCAAGGTGGAGTATAGTCCAATGGGTAAAACAACAATGGACTTTTTGTGATCAATCTCCAGGTGGGAGATTGTTGGTTGTGGAGCCTAATTATCTTCTTGATTCAGAGGTTTTTTTCATGAGTGCTTGGACCACATTCTATAATGGGGGGTGTGGGGGGGATTTCCACCCCACATCTATCGCTAGGGGAGTCTTGGGGGGGAGAAACAATTTTTGTACCCCCCCCCCCTCTCATTGCACCAGAAGCAAAATATTGGGAAAATTCATCTTGTTAAATATTGTGATTTCGTAGTCAATCTAGACCGTTCATTATTAGGTCACATATCTCATGGTAGAAGTTATTTTAGGGATTTTCACCGTAGAAGGAAACCCTCATTTATGAAGGAATTGTATTGCGGTTGTGTATCATTTTGAATATTATATTATGAGGGAGGAGACTGTGAGAGAAAGATGAGGAAGTTAGAATGGGCATGATGTAGGTTGTATCCCTTCATTTTTTTGGATAATAAAAAGGAAGGAGTTGGAAAATTCTCTGGTGGATGTAGCCCATACTGGATCAACCACGTATATATGTGTTTCTATTGTATTGTGTATCTTCTGTGTTTTATTTCAACATTTTTTTTTATTTTATTGCTCCACGATCCTATTTTTCTAACACATGCCCTGCCATGGCATGTTTTTCCTTTCCATTCCATCCCTTTCCTTTACATTTCATTCCTTACCTCTCCATGTCATTCCTTTCCTTTCCATGTCATGCCATGCCTTACCATTCCTTACATTTCCTTTCCTTTCCATGCAATGCCATACCATGCCATGCAATGCCTTCCTTGACATCACACTCTATGTCTTACATTTCCTTGCATTGTCATGAGATACCATGCCTTTCCATGACATGCCTTGCCTTTCCATGCCATGTCATTCCATGCCTTTCATTTACTCGAATTGTAATGCCATTCCATGCTTTTCCATGCCTTCCCTTTCCATGTCATTTCATACCATGCCATTCCTTACCTTTCCTTTCCCTGACCTGGATTTCCTTAGTATGCCTTTCCTTGACTTATGATAACATGTCTTTCCATTACATTGCATACCTTGAATTGCCTTTCCATGCCATGCCTTTCCTTTCCTTCACTTTCCATGCCATGCCATGCCATGATTTTCAATGGCATGCCATACCATTCCATACCTTGCCTTGTCATGCCCTGCATTTCCATGACATGCCTTGTTGTGCATTTACTTTTCGTTCCTTTCCATGCCATGTCGTACCTTGCCTTTCCTTTCCATACCTTTGCTTACCTTGCCTTTTCAAGCCATGCCTTTCGTTTCCTTTCCAAGCCATCGAATGGAATTCCTTTCCATTCCATTCCTTGCAAAGTGTTAAGTTGTCAAACATATGTAATAAGCATTGGGAAAAAACTTAGTCCCAAAGATCCTGCAACGAACAATTTTCCTAGGAACATAATGACAGTGGAGGGGCCCCACTAGATAAAACCTGGTGCTCCAAATCCAATGCAATCCATCTGAGTTAGAGTTTAAGTTTTAATGTGAGTTTCAACTCGCATCCTCAAGCCATTCAGGGACATGTTGGCAATTTGGTCTAAGGGAATGAAATCCAAACTGAGAAGCATAATGGACTTATGTAAGCTCCCACACATTTATTTTTCCAAGGACCACACTACCTATAATCACCCGACACATATTTCTTGAAAATTGACCAATTGTTCTCAATTTTCATGATGCATCATTGAGAAAAACCCTAGTCCCGAAGATCCTACAAAAAATGTTTTTTCAAGAAGTAAAATGATAGCATGGGGCCCCACTAGATGAAACTCAGTGCCTCGTATCCAATACAACTAATGGTTCATCCATCCGAGTCCTAGTTTGATTTTTATCATATGTTGCAACTTTCCTCAATTCATTCAGGGACATGTTGGCAATTTGGTCCGGGGGCATAAAATTCAAATCATGTAGCATAACAAAATTATACAAGTTCTCGATTGTCTATTTGGCCAAGTCCCACATGACCACACTACCCACAATATCCTAACACAATGTTCTCAAAAATCAACCTCTTGTTCATAATTTTCACTATGCCTCATTGACCAAAACCATAGTGTCGGAGATCCTGCAACAAATGCTTTTCTATGGAATGGAAAGAAAACAAAGGGGCATCCTCAATCTGGTCATGGACATGTTGGAAATTTGGTTCAGTGTCATAAAATACAAATAGATAAGCATGATGGAGTTCTATAATCTCTCGCATGTTTGTTTGGCCAACGCCCACATGACCATGCTACCCACAATTTCTTGGAACAATGTTCTTGAAAATCGACCTCTTGTTCAGAATTTGCACTACACCTCATTGAGCAAGACCCTAGTCCTGAGGATCATGCAACAAACGTTTTTTCAATAAACAAAATGACAACAGAGGAGCCCCACGAGATGAAACCCAGTGCCCAATACCCATTGCAACCAATGATCCCTCCATTCGAGTCTTGGTTTGTGTTTTATCATGAGATTTTAATAATGCATGAAATAATTCTCATGAAGGGGGCACACCACCAAAAATAGGCATCAAGCCAATTCAAATGCCAAGTGTCCATATGGAATGTTTCCTCCAAGAATGTGCATGCATGCAACCAATCCACATGTGATAATTCCAAGGACTCGGATGGATGAACCATTTGTTGCATGAGAAAAAACCCAAACCTTTGTGAGTGAGATGAAAAAATCTGCCACCTTTGTGACATTAAGAGGGTTCAAAATGAAAAACACTTCCTCTTAGATTTCCCTTCCTATTTCTAAATTATATCTCAATTTAAAAATCTTTTCCACAATACAAACCTTCCTAACCTCCTAATTCATCAAAAATATGGTGATCTTGGAATGATTCTCTTAATGCGTTTTTAGCAAAAAATATAATTTTAACGAAATCAAAGTAATGTCTTTCCTTATTAAGATATAAGGCACCAATTGGTGTCAATGTTATTTACATAAAAACAATACAAACTAATTTACTATTATTAGAGAATACATGGACTATTCATTGTAAGAATACAATAATTTTCATTAATCATGGTCTACTAACATAAATATTTGTGTTTATAATGTTTATTTAAAAAAAGAATTCAAATAAATTTAATTAATAGTATAATACTTTGTGTTTGTATTTTTGTGGTAATGATTAAAATGTTTAATATATTTATTTATAATAAGAAATTAAATTTAAAAAGTATTTTAATATTTAAATATGAAAAATAATTCTTAATTTTAATAAGAAAATTATATATATTTATTTTATAATATTTTTTTAAATATTTACATTTTTAAAAATATATATAAATAAAATATCACTTTCGAATTTTTATAATATCAAATATAAAATATAAAAATAAGGGTAACAAATAAAAATAAAAATAAAAATAATAATAATAATTAATTAATAAATAGTAATAATATAATTGTTGAATTTAAATGTAACATTTAAAATTGATAATAATATTAACATTTGAGTGTTTGAAACCATAAAGTTTTAAATATTGAAGGATGAGTGAACTTTACATTGATAATAGTATTAACATTTGAGTGTTATATAATATACTATAACCTTTCTTGATGTAGAATTACTTGAAACCAAATTTGAGTGTTATATATGTTAGAATAAGCTTACTTTAGTAAATTGTTAGTAGATTGGGTTGGGTTTGTTGAGTTGTTGAGATATTCTCTCAACCTCTCTCACAAAGATTGGAATTAGTTAGATCTCAATCCAACTATATGTATCTATGTTTATTGTGTGTAATACTATCAGTTATTGTGTGAATTATTTGCAATGGATGCTCTTCCAATTTCTCATTTGGTATCAGAGCTTGTTCTGGTTTGATTCCCTCATAGGAAGGCCAGGAAGATGTGAGATTATAGACAATCGATTCTCGGTACATAAGCGTGAGAGTGAAGTGTTTGTTTTTTAGTGTTTTATGTGTTTTCTAGATTTGTTGTTTGATTCCGTTTTCCACTGTCACTGTTGAAGGAGATTTAATTGTTACTGCACTGATCGTGAGAGAGGGAGGGCCATCACTTAGAATTATAAGTCGTCGCTAGCATTGTTGATGCATAAGTAATTTGTCGCTGCCTGTAGATGTACCAAAGACTGATCACATCATTCGTCTACCTGTTGTCTAAATCATCCAGCGTGCCATCTGCTAGCCAATTGTGCTTTAGAGAGATAATAGTTGGTGCATGAAGAGAAGGGAACCATGAGATTTCGCATCTGTTCAAACGCTCGCTGCCATATCTGTTCAAAGACATTCACCTGCCCTCATTGCGTGGAGATGACATTGTTGTTGTTGGATCGCCAGGGATCTTTTTAGTTAACATTTGCAACAGGAGATTCGCTGCATATAGTCCATGCGTTAACATCTGAAAGGAACTCTGTCGGATGAAGAAACACTATCATTGCAAAGCAATCATTCCTATTTCCAATGATCTAAGGAAGCCTCCATTGTCAATTTAAGAGGGTGACGCCTGCTTTGGCTACAACTGGAGGTTTATCACTGTGTCAAGCTATAGATCTGAAGTTGTCCTGCATACGCATCTTGCCACTTGATCCAGATCCGTGGGAAATTGCTTCTCAGTTAGTAACATTGCAGATCTGAATTTTAGAGTAAAAGATGTCTATAACGTTCTTGGATCTGTGTGTAGTATTCATTGTTTTTATTTGGTCTGTAGTTTGTGATTTGTAAATTTATATGATTATGAAGAACCAAATATAGAGCAGAACGATGTAATTCAACCTTGTAGTTCTTGCGTGTTCTTCGGTGCCACAAGAGCATGTTACTAGTTTGATTATGTCCAATATGTTATAAGTTGTAGATTCTTGTTGTACTTTAGTGCTCCAAGATCGACAATTATAGGTTACATTTACCTGGTGAGTTTAAAGTTTTGTGTGTAAGTGTTTATGTAAAAATAAGAACTTGTATTTTAATGCAAGCTGGTAGCCCCAGTATCAAGTACATTGTTTTTATTGGAAGTCACCTTGTGTAAAGGAATGTTGAGGACATTCAGTATCCAAACTTTTCTTCTAGATACTGAAGGATAGCCGAAAGAAAAAATCCTACAGATGAAGGCAAGTTCATAGAATGCATCAATAATTGTCAACTTTTATCATGGAAGCCCCGATGAGCCAAGTTGTCAAATTGTCCAGTATACAAGTGCAAGAAAGATGGTCAAAGGCGTTTTGACTTTAAATTTGTCGATGGAAAGCTCAAAGAAGAGGAAGAAGAAAAAGCGGATGTCGTGTGATTGCCGAGTGAGTTTCAGTGCTGAGGAAGACCAGATCAGACAGACAGATGAAAGTTCTAGTGTTGTAATCTTTTGTGTTGTATTGTAATTTGTAAAGTAAGCATTAAGGGAGGGTGTTAGAATAAGCTTACTTTAGTAAATTGTTAGT
>ML794686.1:526221-537816 GCA_009831015.1 Picea engelmannii
GACACCTTCTGAGCCGTATCAGTAGTCTCGGGCTGTTTAAAGGCACAGTTCCACTACTGCGACTCTACTGACGGATTCCTTCAAGTCGGTAACAGTACTGTGCCTAACCCCTGGTGTCTGTCTCTGCCTATCGCCATTAGTTGACCGCCTCCTGTTCAGGGGCGTTTTGCCTCTTGTTGTCATTATGATGGTCGGGTCATCTTGATTGTATTCGTATGACTTGCGTCCTGTTGGTTCGAGTGTTGACCTAGAGTCGAGGGGGTTGTCTCTTCTACACACGCGCACACACTTTAACAAAAAAAAAAATTCACCGGTTGACTGTGTAGTTGTCCTTAGCTAGGAGGGGTGTTACAGATGCAGATGGAAGCATGGACTCTGTTAGACTGAGGGAGCCGATTATATTCACTCATACATGAATCAAGTATTAGGAGGGAGATAATCCTATGATCCATTAAAAATAATGAAGTATGGTAGCAACCATGAAAGATAGTACATGTTCAATTCAACCATAGAAGAAGTCTTCTTCGAAGAGAAGTCTTAAAATATCCCTGGTTGTCCACCCACATCTTTGATCCTATGATGAAAGAAAGAAATGGAATCTTTAGGGCATGGAATCTATAAGAAACTCCATGGACCCAAGAGATAAATAAAAACATCAGGAAGAACATGAAGATTCCAAGAAAGAAAGAGAAGCCATAACAACTAGTCATTATATTAAGAATCAAAAGATTACTAGCCTGATATGAACTCGATAAAAGCAATCAAGCAGAGGAAATGAAAGTCGTGATGAAGAACAGTGTATGAAAGACTTATGAATGAAAGAATTGTGAGATCTAGAACTAGAGGTTCTCCCATATGGAGGGAGGAGACTATGATGATTACTTGTTCTAGTACACCAGACATATCTCTACATGAGTCATTATATCATCCACAACATCCATGAGTTGGAGTTCTACATCAAATGAATGCAAAGAATGTTCTCAAGAGAAATTGAATAAAGAGTGTATGAAGAGCAACCTCAAGACATTGAGGCATACCAAAAACATACCCTTGCATGCAGATAGAAGAAGACAACTTGGTGGAGAACCTCCAGTGCACAGCATAAGTGTGGTGAATATTTTCTATAACAAAGATATCGTATCAAGATGTTTACTGAGTAGATCATATCTAATTATGACAGAAGAAGTGCCACATGGATATGTTCCAGTTTTCCAACAATGATATACTCTATTGATTAGAGCTACATGAAGCCTTCAAAGAAAACTAGTGTTCCAGACTAAAGTACATTTGAAATAAAGCATTACATTATCCGTAATGAAGTCCAGAAAGGAGAAAGTGGTTCTCCAATACATATCTCCACAGATGAGAAAATAAGCAGACATTTTGGTAAAATATGAAAGAGTTTGCGTACTCAAGATCGATCTCATGGAGACGAATTTCTTATTGAAAAAGGAAGAGATGAATCCCAATTTGGGAGAGAGCACTAAAAATATTATTGAAGACATTCATTGAAAAATAGTCCAGCTTGGACAGATTCTTTCCTGTTCGGAAAGTGGATTGAGATTTCTGACAGACAATGATTTCCCATTGTGGTTAACATGGGAAATGGTCCAGATTGTTGATGTATCATAGACAACGACTTCCCATTGTGGTTAACATGGGCAGTGTTCTAGGAAAGTCTCTCTTCTTGAGGGTTACTCAATAAGACTAGCCCTCCTCGCCGGACAACAAATTCTCATTGTGGTTAACATGAGGAATGGTCTGTTTTGGAGGTTGATGCAGGACAATCTTTTCCTCTTGTGGTTAATAGAGGAAATGGTACAGACAGTCATTCCTTAGGGTTTATACATTCTCTCCAGGGTTCACTTTGATTAGTGTAGGAAGAATGGCCCAGGTTGGGGAATGGTCCAGGCTCAGCAATCAAGGATGGACATTCCTTAGGGTTTATACATTCTCTCCAAGGTGCACTTTGATTAGTGTAGGAAGAATGGCCTAGGGTAGGGAATGGTACAGGTTCAGAAAACATGACAGTTATTCTTCCTTGCTTGAGAAGAATAGTCCAGATATCTCATTGTCTTACTCTGAGGGCAGATATTCTTTCAGATCTCACAAATGTGAGTGAAAGATTGGACCAGATGATTCAGTTTATATCATAACATTGTTTCTATGCAGGTTGATATCAAATGATTGTTATGAATACTATATGAAAGTAGATGTATACTACTGTGGTGGATGTGTTCCACTGTTCGTGACTATACATTTTTTATCAAGTACTTTTGTGTTACTTGGTGTGGTAGTGTACCACTGGATTGTAGTTATGTACTACTATGGATAGACACAATTGTGTTCTATTTTGTTTCGATTTCCTTGAAGACTATCAACAGTATTGGATGGATAATCAAAGGACAGAGATTTCCCAAATGGAAAATGGTTCAAAACATTTACTCTTCTAGATTAGAAGAATGGCTCTTGTATCACTCTGTGGAGTGAGCTTCATGTTTGATTACTCAGGTAGAGTATGGTTTCGAGAGATGATGTAGCTGGTGACATTGATGATGATGATGGTGCTCATGATCTAGTCATGATCTAGTCTATACAACTATGTTGATTCTACCAGGTGAATGGTATGTTTTTGTGCTCAAGACCATTACCTGTAATACATCCCTAGATAGGAGGGAGTGTTGATATTATGGTAGCTACAAGAGGTATTTACCTCCATGTGTAAACCTTACGAGGATAGAATACTCTGGGAAGAAAGAATAAACCCTAATGAGTTGGCTAATAACCCTAGAAGACTTGTCAGCTCAAGAAGATAATTTATATTAGGTTATTAGCCTCCAAAAGAAGAAGTCAGCCAGAAATAATAATATATATTGAACAGAAAGATACCCAGAATGTGAAGTCAGCCCAGGCAGTTAGCCAGAATTAGTATAAATACAGGAGGCCAGTTCTCATTCTGGTAGGCTGTCTCAGTATTGCAAAGCAGCACTTGTGCGCACTGTAGTTGCCCAGTTTCTGCGCAGGTTTGGAGGAGAGCTAACGTTGCAGTTGTTGCATCTAGCAGTTACGCTTGGACTATCTCTTGTCTAGGGTTTGGACTATCTGATCAACTCTTATTAGTGCACTATCCTTGGAGAAAGGTGTGCTACCATTTTCTTGGCTATCTAGCCTAGGGTTTTCTTCCGTAGTGATTCTCTGTCAAGGTTAAGGTGCTCGAAGGGTGGCTTCGACCTATGGTTGGGTGACAATAGAGATATTGTCAATGTTAAAATGAGCACATCCATTATATTCTAACACAAAGAACATGAAAGGATACAAGGTGATCCTTTTATATTTCAAGAATAAATCCTTTGCAGAGAAATTTGAGTTTGGGGATGACAAATGTTACGAGATAGAGGGAGTAGGCTCTATCTCCTTCATATTGGAATTTGGGGCTATGCTTCATGTTGATGAAGTAATATATGTTCCATGGCCGAGGAAAAATCTATTATCAATTGCAACCCTTCAGGAAAAGGGATATTGGGTGATCTTCAAGGAAAATAAGGCAGTTTTATGAGATAAAGGTAGCCACCTGAGTACAACAGAACCTATTGAGACTCACAGAGGAGAAAAGTATGTTGTGATAGTATATTCAGTTTAGGAATTATCTCATGATGTGAATATCTCCAACGAGTTGTGGCACATAAGTCTTGGACATATTCATTACAAAGCACTTCCAGATCTGCAAAATATGACAAAGAAACACATCAGAACTCTTATAATATATAATGAAGGAGATTTTGAATCTATCTAGTTTGAGGATTTCTACAAGGAAGCAAGAATCGAGAGACAATTGACCATTCCATATAACCCTCAGCAAAATTGTGTTGTTGAGAGGAAAAAAAGAACAATATGTGAATTAGTGAAAGCCATGATGTTGGACCAGTATCTGGAAAATTCCTTATGCGAAGAAGCCACCTCCATTGGCATGTATATTCATAATAGGTGTCCACATGCTATCTTAAACGACAATACTCCTGAAGAGTTCTTCTTAGGGATCAAACCTGAAGTAGGGAATATAAGTATATTTGGATGTCCTGATGTTGCTAAGGAGAAGAGGATAAAGATGGAACCCTCGAGTAAGAAAGGGGTTTTGTGGAGTAAAATGAGAACTCCAAGGCTTATAGGATTTATGTACCAAGTCGTAGGAAGATAGAGGTAAGCATGGATGTGACCTTCCATGAGGAAGCCTCATTCAAGAAATCCATAGAGCTATAACATAAATCCAAAGAAGTTCAACAAGTTTCACCCTCTTCTAAAAGTGAAGATTCAAATGATCAGAGGGAGGACCCTCATGAAGAGAGAAGTGATTAGCCACTAGAACCTACTGAAGAGTTGGAAAGAACTCTTGAAGAACCTCTAGCAAAAAGGAAGCCAGTATGAATTAAAGATACATACAGGAAGCAAAAAAGATAGTTTCTCCCAAAGGAAATTTTAGGGAAAGTAAGAGGACTCATAGGTATGGAGGCTATGTTGCATTGATGATAAAAATTAGTGATTTTGAGCCTTCTTCATTTGAAGGATAAGATAAATTACAAGTGTGGAAGGACTCCATGCTTGAGGAATACAGGTCTATTATAAAGAACAATGTTTGGGACATTGTGCTGAGGCCAAAGGAAAAAACAATTTTCGCTTACAAATGGATCTATTAGATCAAACATGCAGCCGATGAGAGTATGGAAAAGTTAAAAGAAATATTTGTAGCTAGATTCTTCTCTCAGAAAGAAGGAATTGACTACAATGAGAATTTTTTCCTTGTAGCTAATTGTACCTCCATTCGAGTTATTATTGCATTACCTTAACTTCTTGGTCAGAAATTACATCATATGGATGTAAAACCAACATTTTTGAATGGAAATATTGAACATGAGGTCTTTGTGGAAAAACTATATGGTTTTGTAATGCACAACAAAGAAAGTCATGTATGCAAGCTAAGGAAGGCCTTGTGTGTATTTAAGTAGGCTCCCATAGTTTGGTATTAGAGGATTGTTGGATTTCGTAAAATCTTGGGCTTTCACAAAAGTGATGTTGATGCAAATATGTACTTCAAGGTAACAGGGAACTATCCAATTATATTAATCATGTATGTTGATAATATTTTTATGATAGGAGATGAAGGGATAATATCCTGGTGTAAGAGGGAGATAATATCATAATTTGAGATGAAACACTTAGGCTTCATGCATTACTTCCTAGAATTGGAAGTGTGGAAAAGACATGGAGAGATATTTCTGACACAAGGTAAATACACATTGGATGTGTTAAAGAGGTTTGGTATGATGGATTGTAAATCCATGTCTACTCTGATGCTTACCAACATGAGGAAGCTACATGATTATGATACATGTTCATATTTGGTGGATCCCACCATGTATAGGAATTTGATTGGGTCATAGATGTATATGATTCATACCAAGCCAGATATATGCTATGTAGTGATTGTAATGAGTTACTTCATGGCTAAACCGAGACAAAGACACTGGGTGTAAGAAAATAACATCTTGAGATATCCTAGAGGGACCATTACCTATGGTCTAAGATATACATCTTGTGGTGGTTTGTTTTTGCATGGGTATCCAGACGTTGAGTGGGCATGAAGCCCAGTGGATTAGAAGAGTACTTTTGGATATTACTTCATGTTAGGATCCGATATGATCTCATGGTCAAGAAGGAAACATGGATCCATTGCATATAATACAATAGAGGTTGAGTACATTGCAGCAAGTGATGCTATCAAATAAGTAGTATGGATAATAGAATTGGTTTATGGATTGCTTGGTGATAAGCTAGAGACAATGGTGGTTCACTGTGATAATAAAATTTGCATAAAGCTAACAGAGAACATGATATTTCATGATAGGTCATAGCACATTGACATGAAATACAATTATATTAAATAAAGACATGCTCCCAAGAAAAACTATAAAGATACAATACATAGCCATGAGTGAGAAGGTAGTTGATATCCTGACCAAGCCATTGCCACTAAGATAGTTTATGTAGCTAAGAGGAAAGCTTAGTGTGGCTAAGAATGACTTCCTTGTTCAGAGGGAGTGTTAAATTTGGCAGCATCGACACTCATTCTCCAATAATAGGCCATGTGGGCCACACTTATGCTAGCCAAGGAGATTGGGAAAATCAACCAGTCTTGTGAGGTACCAAAAAAATCCAAGGGGAAACTATAACCTTTGTGAGTCAAAACAAAAGTTAGGATGAATGGGATGTTATATGATCTTGTGAGTCTAGCCAAGGCAAAGGAAGAAGCCTTGTGCATCTAAGAAAAAATTCAATATGTAAGTCTAATGCAAAAGTCAGGGGGAACGTAATACCTATGTTAGCATAGACAGTCTAGTGCAAAATTCGGGGGGAAAGTACAAACTCTATAAGCATAGACAAACTAGTGAAAAAGTTAGGGGGAACATACAACCTCTATGAGCCTAGTAAAGCATTGTGAGCCATGAGGAAAAGTCAAGGAATCTATAAAAATTTAAGTTGAATGTACAGTTCCCATGAGCTAGAAACAAACAATGTTCCTTATGCAAATAATGTAAATGTATTGATGTAGTGCGTTGGAACATGTAACGTTATTGACCATGAAAAGAAATTCGAGTTTCTTAACTTAGTTGTAAAATTTTAACTGCATGTTGAGTCTGAGTTGTCATACTCAAGATGTAAAGGACAAGTTGTATGTCTAGTTCAAGTCGTCAAAGTAAAGTTGAAAAGTCAAGTTGCATGTTGAGTCTGAGTTGTCAAACTCAAGCTGTAAAAGAGAAGTTGTATGTCTAGTTCAAGTCGTCATAGTAAAGTTGAAAATTCAAGTTGCATGTTGAATGCATGCTTTTTGCATGTCGAGTTGCATGCATGTCAAATTGCATGTTGAGTTTCATTGCATGCATGTTTAGTTTCATGTCGAGTTGCATGTTGGGTTGGCTTGCCATGCATAAGACAAGTCTCAAGGGAGAGTTGTCATGCAAAGGTTAGTCTCAAGTCAAGCGTCTAATTCGAGTTGAGTTGTAAAGTCAAGTTGTAAAATGCATGCAAGTTCTTGCTAATTCAAGATCACACTCCTCTCCTTCCTACACCTTTATATAAAGTGCTCGACCTCTCTTCATTAAACACTTTGTTATGCAGCACAAGAGTGAAGGGAAGAGTCTATTTGCAAGTGGATGTGAGTAGGCAACGCTTGAATTATTGTTTTTGATACATATACACATGCAAGACTTAAGTTATTGCAATTGATACAGTGTATTCATGACTATGTAAAATGGAAGCAGGTTTTATCATTAGTGTCGGTTTATAACAAAAACATAAGACAACAAAGATTTTCCTTTCTTTGATGGTCATACAGTCAGGTATTTTCATGGTGGATTATTGTACTTGATCTTACATACTATTTGCACTTAAAGGAATATTGTTTTTTGGAGTTTTCTCCCCTTTTTGGGTTTCTCTATGTTAAATTCTTGTGCATGTGTGAGATTTTATTTGAGTATCTCTTCTACTTTTGTTCATCATTTCGAGTATTCATTTTGTTGGTTGATAAATTAATTTTTTTTAAAGCATTGAAGAAACTAAAGAAATAATTTTCATATTAAATCAAACTCGTTGATTTAAGAGGAAGAGGGACACAAGAAGAGAGTGTAAGAGGGGGAAGAGAGCCTCTAGATAGAGTGTGAGCGATGGATAGGGAGAATGAGGTTGGGCAGAGAGAGAGAGAGAGAGAATTATTTGTGTTATGCGTGCATGTTCCTCTTGCTAATAAGGTGTGTGTGTTTTATAAGGAAGACATGTGCTTTAGGAACACATGTGTGTTCCTAAAGCACGCGCGCACTATTTGAATTTCAAAATTTTCGGGTGTGGGTCACAACTCTAACATATGTGTTTGTTGAGTTGGTTGCCTCAGATTTAGGTTCGAGATGGAAAACCTAGTGGTAAGGTCTACAAATACATAAAAACCTGTATTTTTATGAATTCCTCTCCATATCTCTGTCTTTGACATTATTTTTCTATAGGCTACACAATTCAGTAATTGACGAAAATATAAAAACACATAGATATGGTTGTGTATATTTCAAATATACATTTAACAAAAATAAATAAAGTTTACTATTTTGAATCCATTTTTGTCTTGAAATATATCAAAATCCTAGAATACATACCTCTTTTATCTCTGCTATAACTTTATGTCATCTTAACCATTTCTCGAATGACTTATAAGAGGCACTAGAGAAGACTTATACTTACAATCTAAAAATAAATAAAAAATGTTTTGATCATGTTAAGGCCCTATTAGCTTGCACGAACAAAAGACATTGTAATTTCATGGATATGCCCACATTGAAAATTAAAAAAATATATAAAATTAATGTCATAAATTTCCAAAAACTACACGCCACAAGAAAAATAGGTTCTCTACAATTATACAAGTTTTCGGAACGAAATTTAATCATTAAAGTACTAACACCTACACGAACAAAACAATCAAATTTCTTAGGTTTCATCTTTTTACACCATATTCAAATTCATTGTAAAAGTACCTTGAATAATTCCTCCAAGTTAAGAGATTGTTGTTTTTCCATATTTTCATTGCCACTAACACGTCATGAGAAACCATCTTTATCTTTCACTCACCCAATTATCTTTTTTAAAATTAATTAGTTAACAAATCTAAAAATATATAAAACGTTGTTGTTACCCAAAATTATGTATACGGGAGTTCTATTTAGAGAACGGATGCGGTGAGTTCTCTTGAGAGAACCCATGTACTAAGGAGTTTTAACTTGCTAATATAATATTCTTGTTGAATGGGAAGTTATAATATTCTAATCTAGCGTTATTCATTGGATGGTTTCGTAGATTATTTATATTTATTTATTTAAATGATTGTGTAGCTTATGCTTAGTTTTATATTTTGTGTGGATTATTCTTAGTATTATATATTTAAAATTAAGATAAATCATAATAACTAAAATTTAAAATGTAACAAACAAATTTTAGAAAAACATTTCATTATTTAATGGGATGTTATGTGATCATAACTTAAATTTAAATGTAAGTTAGTCTAAGTAAAATTTTAAATGTAATAAAGAAGATTTTAGAAACATATTTCATTATTTATTTTGATTTTACTTTGATAGAGTGTGACATGGTGTTACAATAATGTAAAATTTAAATATAAATTGGTTTTCATAAATTTTAATTTAAATATAAGTTACTATGTAATAAACAAGATTTTAGAAAGATATTTCATTATATATTTTGATGTGGTGTGATAATAATGTAATTTAAGTGTAAGTTGGTTTTCATAATTTTCAATGTATTTTTTTATATTATAGTTAGATTTATCATGGAGTTATCAAATTAAATTATGTTTATTATTATAAAGAAATTTGTTGAAATTTTAAGGATGTATTTTTATATTTATATATTACATCTTAATAAAATGTTTAATTACATTAATGCATCTAAATATAATGTCATTTGAACCAGTATATGTTGATAAGGAAAAATGTAAATTTCCAATAATTTTGGGCAAAATTTATTGAGCTAATACTTGAATTAAAATTAAATTGTGTTAATAGTGTTGGCTAAAACTAGTTGAGCTAACCTTTGCAATAAAATTAAACTATTTTATTCTCACATCCAATGTGATTCCCTCCCATGTCCATTTTTAAGGTTTAATATACTTTTAATTTAGGGTATATGCCATTTTCTAGCCATCATTTATTCACATTTAGGCTATTTTGTTTCGGACACTTATGTTCTTACACTTATGTTCTTACACTATACATCCAAATATATCCTCCAATTTTATTTTCAAATAAGACAGAGTTCTACAAAGTAACACTATTGTGAAAGAGAACCTTTTAGCTACATGAAAGAGAATGAGTTTTCATTTACATTTTCTTTTGAGGAAGAAGAACATTTTAATGAGTATCAAGAGGGCATTGTCATTCATAATACTTAATAGAAAAAGTTATCTTAAGAAGAATTATACAAATAATATACATAAAAGAAAAAAAAATAGTACTAGAAGAAAAAATATAGACATATTATAAGATTTTAGGTAAGATATTAAGCAAATTTTGTAACCCAAGTTATTATAAGGGTTAGCGCAAGCTAATGATGGTCTCTCATGACACATTAGTGACAATGAAAACATGGAAAAATAGTAATATGTTAACATGGAGGGATTATTCAAAGTACTTTTACAATGAATTTGAATATGGTGGAACATGATGAAACGTACAAAATTGAATTAACTTTCAAAATATACAACTTTTATTCATAGAAATTGTGAATAACTTGGTCATATTTTATTGCTTTTAATAGTGGTATGTTATTTTTAACAAAATATTTAATGTATATGTCTTTGTTCATGCATGTGTTGAGTACCTTACGATCGAATTTTATTCAAAAAAACTTGTATACTTGTAGAGAACCAATTGTTCTCATGTGCTGTATTTTTTAGAAATTTATCATATTAATTATATATTTTTAAAAAATTATAAAAGTCTATATGTCCTTGAAATTACAATGCGTTATGTTCATGCAGGATAAAAGGGTATTAAAATCATCAAAATATTTCTCTTTTTGATGTTGTAGATATCGATCACCTCTAGTACAACATATAACGCATTGAGAAATGGTTAAGAGGACAAAAAGTTGTAGTAGAAATAAGAGAGGTATGTATTCTAGGATTTTGATATATGTGAAGACAAAAATAGATTAAAAAAAGTAAACAATAGTAATTAATATATATATATATATATATATATATATATATATATATATATATATATATATATATGGAATATGCATAGAGGAATCTATCTATGTCTGTAGTTTTGTCAACAACTGAATTGTTTAGCCTATAGAAAAATAACATCAAAGAGAGAGATATAGAGAGGTATTCAAAAAAATGGAAGTTTTAATCAATTTCTGAACCAAACCACTAGTTTTGTCATCCCAAACCTAAATCCGAGGTAGAAAAGTCATCATACACGTTTCCAATCTCACCCAAAAAAATTTCAATTCAAAAGAACGTGCACACATTCTTAAGAGTGTACGCACGCTCTAGGAATGTGCATCACGTGTTCCTAAGAGTGTGCATGTGATATTTTAATATATTTGTTATTTTTCATGCCCCATCTATCCCTCTCTCTCTCTCTTTCCTTCTATACTAAATATACTCCTATCTCCTACATCTACACCCCCTCTTTCTCTCCCTTTCACTCTCCGTCCTTACCCCCCTGTATGTCTCCCACTCTCTCGCTCTCACACTCCTATACATGGCAAGACCTAGACATGGCAAGACCTAGACATCATAATTCATGGAAATACGTAGACCTAGACCTTTCCTTGACATGTGTAAGACTCTTACACCCACTCCCTCTTGATCCCCCCCTTTTCCTCTCTCTCTCTCTCTCCCTCTTCCCCTTTGTACCTCCCTCCCTTTTTATGTCCCACTCTTTTTTCCACCTCTCTCCCACTATTTCTCTCTCTCCTCATTGTTAATATCAGTCTCACTCTCTCTCTGACCCTCTTTATTTCTCTATT
>ML794686.1:553786-572336 GCA_009831015.1 Picea engelmannii
CCCGTCCTTTCCACTATCTCTCCTCTTTTTCTCTCCAACATCTACCCCCTCTTTCTCTCTCTCCTAATTGTTAGTTTCACTCTCACTCTCTCTCTTTTCCTCTTTCTCCCTCACTTCCCCTCTCTTTCTCTTTACCTCTTGATCTATCTCCCTCTCCCTCTATCCATGTCACTCTCGACCTCTCTTATTTTCTACTCTTGTTTTCTCTACCTCATCCCTCTATATCTACTCCATCCCTCTCTCTCTCTCTCCATTTGACTCTTGACCTCTCTTCTTCAATACCCCCCTCCTCTCTTTACCTCTTGCATATAAACCTCCCTCTTTCTCTCACCATATCCCGCTTCATTTTTCTCCCCCACTCTCTCCCCTCTCTCTCTTTTACTATCTCTCTCTCTCTCTCTATGTCTCTCTCTCTATAACCTCCCTCTTTATCCCCCTCTCCTTCATTCTCACACACTCTCTTTATCTTACACTCTTTTCCCCTCACATTCTCTTTATTACTCTCTCTCTGCCCTACCTCTTTGTCTTCCTCTCTATAACTCTCACACTCTCATACACTCTCTCTCTATAACCCCTCTATGTATTCCTCTCTCTCCCCCTCAGGGTCTCTCACACTACAAAAAGTTTGTTATATTGAAAGGAAATAAATTGGCTTGACCTAGACATGTCAAGACCTAGACCTATACCTAGAAATATAAATACCTTAACATGAAAGGCATGGAAATAAATAGACCTAGTCCTATAACATAGACCATGACCTAGACTTATATGATGACCATGACTTATTCAATGACATAGACCTAGCATTAGACCCAGACCATGACCTAGAACACAACATATACTTAGAGCTAGACCTATACAATGAACTAGACCTAAACCATGAACATGAACATGAGAATAACCTACACCATAACCTAAAGCTTGACCTAGACCATGAACTAGACCCCCCTTGCTCCATCTAATCCTAGGAGTATCCTATAATTTACCCTTAAACCCCTCCACACTCGATCCCTAAGTGCATTATGCATATACCTATTGTTAAAGGCCCCACAACCCTTGTACCCACATCTTGGTTCTCTAAGTATTTCTCCATGCTTTAAAATACTTTCAATCCTAAGCCCTTAGGTTGGGTGCTTATCCTTTCCAATTAGGAACATGTGCACATTCCTAGAAAATACACAGGCTTTAGAATGAACATATTATAAGATCATGTGTGTGTTCTTGTTGGGCAGTTTTATGTGCCAACCACACTCCTAAAACTCTTTTATCTCAAAGGAAAGGCATGACATGGCATGGAAATTCAAGGAAAGGAAAGGCATTACATGGCATGGAAATTCAAGGCAAGGCAAGGCATGACATGGCATGACAAGGAAACATAAGGAAAGGAAAGGCATGACATGGCATGACAAGGAAATAGAAGGTAAGGAAAGGCACAAAAAATTGAGGTGTGTACTAGCGGTGCTGTTAAAAATAAAAAATAGTAGGGATGGGACTCAGAGTGTGGGACAAAAATTTTTGTTCCTAAAATAAAAATTAAATTAATTTGAAGTCTGACAAGTGGGTGACAAAAGGATTTAAAATAACATATGGAAGAGAATAGAGAAGAAAAAGATAGATAATAGAGGAGATAAGAGCATTGGTTCTCTAGTCTAGGAGAAAGAGAGGAGAATAGAGAACTAGTTTACTAAGTGGTGGAGGTATGCAGTTATCATAATTTGTTTTATTTATTGATAAAATATTTTACCATAAATATGAATAAGTTTTTTTTTATTATTTCTTTCGTAGACATCAAAGAAATCCAATTTTTTTCTAAAGTCGATGTAGGGCTCATAGCGAATAAAGGATATGTGCAACAAAGAAATGTAACCTTTCCTATAAGGTGAGTGTTAAGATTTTAATCTTCTTCCTATGGATTACTTGTAAAAGTACTTATATGAACATGACCGTGACCTAGACCATGAACTAACCTAGACCATGACCTAGAGCTTGACCTATACCATGACCTAGACACCCCTAGCTCCATCTAATCCTAGGCATAACCTATACTCTACCCTTAACCCCCTCCACACCCAATTCCTAAGTGAAGTATGTCAATACCTCTTGTTTAATAATGATAATTTATGGATATGACTTTTCACCTATTGTTTAATAATGATTTCACATGGTTTAATGATGATTATGGTACGTTGATTCTATTTTTTTATTTTGATATAAGCATAATAATTTTGTGGATTTGATATTATTTATATGGAATATTTATCCTTCATTGAATATTGTTCTTAATTCAATTTTAAATCATTTTATATTTCACATTTATTACCTTTTTGGTGATTTTATTTGATTTCATTGTTAGTTTTTCTCATGTCTCTCTGGGATTTCCCATTGTTTCATTTTATATTATAAAAAATCCATGATTGCTATTTTTTCTTATGAGATTGGAATAAATTATGTATTACTATAACACTTATGTATTTGTATGTTCTTTGAGATTACACTGTTGTCGTTATCCATTTATAGCCTCGTAAAAAGCGTAAAACATTAAATTTCTTTCAGTTTGTGTTGTTCGCAATCAATGTTTGACATGACCTAGATTATGTATGAAAAAACACTTATATATATGTACTCTTACACATTCTCTCTAACCCCCTCATCCATCCCTTTCTCCCACTCCCTCCAACTATCTCTCCTCTCTCTCTCCTACATCTACCATCTCTCTCCCACCTCTCTCTCTAAACCCCCCTCTTGGTATTACTCTCTCACACTCTCACACTCTCAAACAATCCATATCTACCCCCATTATATTTTTACCTCTTTCATCTAACTCTTTATCTCTCTCTCACTATATTCCCATCCCTCTCTCTCCCCCACTCTCCCCACCTTGCTCTCTTTTCTTCTATCCAACCCCCTTTCCCTCTCTCCCCTCCCTTCCTCTCACCCTCTCTTCCTACCCCCCCTCTATGTATCCATATCCCTCACTCTCACACACTCTCTTTGTCTTCCACTCTCCCCCTCTAACACTCTCTTTATTTCTCTCTCTCCACCCCCCTCTCTACACCACAAGGAAAGAAATGGCCTTGACCTAGACATGTCAAGACTTATACCTAGACCTAGACATAGAAATACCTTGACCAAGACCTAGACCTATATAATGACCATGAAGTAGATGATGACATAGAACTAGAGTTAGAACTATACCATGACCTAGATGACGAGATAGAGCTAGACCTAGAATTAGACCATGACCTATACCTATAGAATAACCATGACATAGATCCTTGCATACACCCCCCTAGATCCATATAATCCTAGGAATAAACTATACATGATCGTTAAACCCCTCCACACTCGACCACTAAGTGAACTATGCATATACCTCTTGTTAAAAGCCCCAAAATTCTTGCACACACATCCTGGTGCTCTAACCATTACTTTATGCTTCAAAACCATTTCAATCCTAAGCCCTTAGGTCCTAGTTGTCCCCAAAACACTATACATATTTATTCATAAATATGTTTGGTCTATAATAAATACTATATCTATTGAATTAAGAGCACACACATGTTCTTGTGACTTGAAACCCTTGAGGTTGTGGACTCATCCCTTCCTCGCAAGAACATGTGTGTGTTCCTAGAATGCATGTGTTGTAGTGTGCACGCATTATAGGAATGTGTGTGCATTCTTAATATGAAGTTTTATGTTCCAAGCACAATCCTCTACCTCATCTATCTCAAAAAATCGAAAAAGCACAACATTTGCATGCAGAAATAACTAGAACATATATCTTTTTCTTCTTTTTGTATTGTTATTTAATTCATAGACAATTTTGTGCTATTACAAGACAACTGTGGGAACAATTGGAAGACAAATTTTTCAAACTGGAGTTGGAATTGTTGGTTGTGTATTCTTATGTAATAGCAAGAAAAAATTGTCCAATTGGAATCATTAGTTGTGCCTTCTTCTGTAATACCAAGACAAATTTGTCCAATTGGAATTGTTAGTTGTGTATTACTGTGTAATACCAACAAAAATATCTCTAATTGGAATTAGAATTGTTAGTTGTGTCTTATTGTGTAATACCAAGAAAAAATTATCCAATCAGAATTTGAATTGTTAGTTGTGTCCTCTTGTGTAATACCAAGATAAATTTATCCAATTGGAATTGTTAGTTATGTCTTCTTTTGTAATACCAAGATAATTTTTTCCACTTGGAATTAAAATCGTTAGTTGTTCCTTCTAGTGTAATACCAAGACAAATGTGCAGTGGGGTGCTTGGAAGTGAATTTTTCTCTTTAAACATGGGGAACTGACAAAATCGATATAGAAATTCCTAGAGGAAATAAATACCCATTGAAAAGGTGGAAGAAGAAATAGAAAAAGTAAAGTTATGGATGTCAAAGCATAGGATTTTAGAAGAGGGTGATCCCATTTCTAGAGGAACAAATGTCGTTGTTGTTTTTCCTCCGTCACCACAAGAAAAGCGAAAGATTTCAGTAGAGACCAATCCAATCAACATCTCATAAAGAAAGGTTGTTGTTGATGACCAGATGATAAAGAATTTTCTTAGAGATGATTATACAATGGAAGAAACTAGAAAGGCAACTAGTGCACAGCCTTATGGTGAAGAAGTTCATGTGGCGCAACCTCTTGTTGGACAATCAGACATTCCAAAAACTAGTCACATCATGTCCACTCTCCTCCTAGAATTGATCCACCTATGATTGAAGGGGAAATAAATGAAATGTTGTTAACTCCACATCAGGGAGGTCAAGATTTCTAAAATAGGGGTTCATCGTCCCTACCTAGATTGAGCAATGTGAAGTGAAGAACTCCTGACACATTCAGGTGGATGAAAGTGGGATAGAATCACTTGAAGTTAAGTTACCTAACCAAATGATTAGTTATCAATCTTATAAAATCATAAAATAATATTTTGAACCAAAATATGATGTTGCTAAATTTCAATTATTTTTGGTTTTGTTAAAATCTAGAAGTTTGACTGGTGTTAGGAGAATTTTGGGCATTAATATAATCAAATGTTTAGAAACAGGTCATCATATTGTTAGAAACATTTTGTATCCTTTTAAAATAATTTGTAAGAAACATCGTTCTAAAGACTGTTATACATCCTGACGTGTCTTGTCATAATCAATTGTTAGCAAGATCATAAGAAAACATTGTTTTCTCCAAAAAAAATCTCATCTCATGAAATACAATATAAAAAATCTTATAAAGTATTATCATAGATGAGATAACCTCGACAAAGGTGGCCAAACATATTTGTGGTCTGTCACTGATAGGCTACCTCATTTTGACATGAAGTTAATTGGATCATTTAACGGACTAGTAAATGACTTATGGGATGAAAATATTAGGATTTCTTCCAACCAAAGATATGTACTAAAAATAAGAAGGGAATATAGGGATCGTCAACCCCATATTAAACACTTTCTTGACATTACACAGAGATAATCAAGTATTAGAGATTCAGGACAATACATAGTGCACTTTACTTGGGCCAAAGATCTTTCTATAAATGAAAATCCTTTGTATATTCAAATAAACACAATTTGTAACACATATAGTTGTAATATCAGATTGATTATGCTTATTATTATGATACACACACACACACAAATATATATTTTGTGTATTGCAAAAAACATTTTGTAGGAATGCTAAGTTATATTGTCATCGTTGTCATTTAGAGGCTTTATTCACAACATCTTCTGTACAAGGCTAGAGCATTGTACATTTTATAAAAAAATATTGCTTAGATGAGACATATCCGATGTGCGATGGAATGGAATTGTTGATAAAGTGCATACATGTAAGTGATCAATATGAGTTGGGGATTAAGGAGGTTGTATTTCACATATTTAAATATCTCCATACGATATTGATGGAGGGAAAGAAAGAAAAAAGAAACAAGTGGCGACTTCCTAGGTACGAGTATGTGACTTCATGAAGGACTTCATCAAAAAAAAATAATAATATGTTCAACATGTCCATGTGGCTCGATTGAAGGACAAGCATTTTATAATATGCATAGGTACATTTCCTATTGGTATTGTCTTATCAATGGTTGATTTTGTTGAGAAATACACCCTTCAATCATAAAATGAGATTCAAATCCAATATTATTACTCATAGTTGGTCAACATAGTGGTCCATATCACATACAAGAATGGGACATGTAGTAATGAATAAAACAAAGTTATATTGAAGGAGTATCACTTCTACATAAGAGATGATCAATGCCATGACTTAGCCTATGTACAACATTTCTTTCAATAATTTTACAATCGAATTAAGGATAAGAAAACATAGATAGATCAACACTAGATTTGGTTAGATGGTTCTAAAAGCTAGTTAAAAAATTATCGTGTATTTCAATGGTTGTGTATGTTTCACAAAAAACTCAAGATACCATACATTTGTTACTATTTCAAGTGTGAGCATGAGAAAGGGGAGAACTATGGATAAGAAGCATGCATAAAAAAAACATTATGCAGACGACATTAATTTCACAACTACCACACTTATTCGAGATGTGGAACCCATTGTTGAATGGTATTCTTCAGTAATGGGAGAGGGAAAAATAACGTGTGAGTACCAATCACACAGGAAAGGACATGTATATAGATATGTTTTGTATTTGGTCAATGCATATTGCTTACAGTGGTATCAATGAAAAACAATATAAGGAGCTCATGGATTCCACTAAGTTCGAACATCAAACAATGCAATAGATGAAATATGGATAAGAAAAATATCTTTATGTTGTGGTCCATGTAGTATTAATGAATGCTATGATTGTGGATTGACCAATTGGGTTGATAGACGAGATTGTGTATCACTCCCCATTGGTCAATGTACAACTATGGAATTATGCCAGTTGGAGGAGGACCGATCAAATATTTCAACAAATTATGATCACGTCTCAGATATTGTACTAACAGGTTCGGTGAAACCTTCTATTAAATTTTGAATAATTGTCATCAATGTTTTATTTTTTGGTAATTTAGTGGACTCACGTGTTGAGATTCCATTTTTTTAAGGCACATATATACAGTGGTTGCACCAAGAGGTATTGAATGGGGCACTAATTATTGGTTGGAATGTTTCTTAGAGGGAAAGAAAAACCTCATGCGACCACTAACAAACTTCGAAGGAATTGAATTTTCGATTGGGTCGATGGTTATTAAATGTGAATATATGACACGAGATGAAAGAACAAGAAACAAAGGTGGTTATGTATTTCAATATTATAGACCAGAGAAAGTTGTATACCATTTTACGAACTTGTATGTTGGTACAAACATCCAACTAAAAACAATGCCAAGTAAGAACTCATCAAAGGTACGATACTTCTTGCCTTACTTTGAGCACGAGAAGTTAGTGGATACCATCAGTATTAGAAGTGATCCCAATGGTCTAATTGAATGAACGTAGGTATGTAAAAGGAATAATTTAACAAATATTTCAGATTTATGAATGATTGAAAATTTGTTTCATGTTATGGTTGTTATGGTATTATTCTATGTTGTGGTTATTTTTTTTGTTAGGGAACTATGTTTATCGTGCCCTTTCCTTTAATTGCATTTCTTTCCTTCCCTTCCATTTCATTTCCTTATCTTTCATTTCCATGACATGCCATGATATGCCTTTTCTTGTTATGTCATGCTTTGCCATGCTTTTCCTTACCATTCCATGCCATACCTTGCATTTCAATTTCATGCCTTGCTTTTCTATGCCATGCCTTGCATTTCATTTCCTTTCCATGCCATGCCATGAAATGACATTCCTTTCCATGCCATGCCATGACATGCCTTGCCTTTCCTTTCCATGCATTTCCATTCCTTTCCTTTCCATGCCATGTCATGCCTTTCCTTTCCATGTGATTCATTTCCTTTCAATGACATGCCATGCCATTCAATGCCTTGAATTTCCTTGCATTTCGATGAAATTCCATGCCTTGCCTTGTCATTCCATGCCTTGCATTTCCTTTCCCTGATATGTCATGCCATGCCTTTCCACGGAATGCCTTGTCTTTCCTAGCCTTTCCATCCCATTCCATTCCATGCCTTTCATTGCCTTTCCTTTCCATTCCATTCCATGCCTTTCCACACCATGTTTTTCCTTTCCTTTTCATCCCATGTCATGCCATGCCATGACTTACCTCTCCTTTCCTTTTCATTCCTTTCCTTAGCATGTCTTTCCTTGACTTGTCATTCCATGCCTTGCCATGCCATGCCATACCTTGCCTTACCTTGCCATGCTATACCTTTCCTTTCCTTCACTTTCCATTCCATTACATGTCATTCTTTTCCATGCCATGTCATGGCATGTCATTCCATGGCATGCCTTTCCTTGTCATGTCATACCTTGTTATGCCGCATCTTCTTGTGTCATGCCTTGCCATGCATTTCCTTTCCTTGCCTTGCGATGCCATTGATTTCCTTTCCTTTCCATGCCTTTCGTTGCCTTTCCTTGAAAATCCATGCCTTGCCTTTCCTTTCCAAGCCATGCCATTCCTTTCCTTTCCATTCCATTCCTAGGAAGGTGTTAAATTGTCAAACATATGCAATAATCATTGAAAAAAACTCTAGTCTTGTAGATCCTTCAACAAACTCTTTTATGAGGAACATAATGACAGTGGAGGGGGCCCCAATATCTAAAACCCAGTGCCCCAGATCCAATGAAATCAATGGTTCATCCATCCGAGTCACAATTTTCATTTTATGGCAAGTTGAAACTCACCTCCTCAAGTCATAAAGGGGAAATTTGGTATGGGGGCACAAAATTAAAACCGATAAACATAAAGGAGTTCTATAAGATCCCACATGTATATTTGGCCAAATGCCACATGACCATGCTACCCATAATCACCTAACATAATTTTCTTGAAAATCGGCCTCTTGTTCAGAATTTGCACAATGCCTCATTGAGGAAAACCCTAGTGCTGAAGATCCTGCAACAAACACTTTTACAGGAAACATAATGACAACAGAGGGGCCCCACTAGCTAAAACTTGGTGCCTCATATCCAATGCAACTGATGGTTTGTCCATCCAAGTCATAGGGGCTTCACCTTGTTGACCAATATCTTATCACATCCATTCATAAAGGGGTTTTTTTAATTATGAAAAATAAGGTCAATATATTGTAGGTATTGGGGGGGGATGTGGGGTCTCAAGGGGTTTATAGGTATTAGCGGGTATAAAAAGTGGTATCTTGTTAAAATAGGGGTTTCTGTTATTGGAATGATATATTGGGAGGGGGCTTAAAACAATGTATTTTGGGAGGTATTTATCAATATATAGTGAAATTAGCAGTATTCTTTAAAACCCCACGAGAACAGGTGTTATTTCACAAGTTCACTGAGTGAATACTCTGTGATCCAAGTCCTAGTTTGTTTTTTATCACAAACTACAACTCGCCTCCTCAAGCGATTCTAGGACATGTTGTAAATTTGGTCTAGGGGCATAAAATCCAAAGCAAGAAGAATAACAAATTTTCGTAAGTTCTCGTACATCTATTTGGACAAGGCCCACATCACAACACTATCGATAATCGCCTGACACAATGTTCATGAAAATTGACCTCTTGTTCATAATTTGCATTATGCCTCATTGAGTAAAACCTTACTGCCGAAGATTCTGCAACAAATTATTTTTCGAGGATACAATGACAATGAAGGGTCCTCACTAGTTGAAACATGGTGCCCCATATCTAATGCAACCTACGGTTCATCAATCTGAGTCTTGGTTTGAGTTTTATTTCAAGTTCCAACTCACATCCTTAAGCCATTCAGGGACATGTTTTCAATTTGGTCCGGTGGCATAAAATCCAAACCAAGAAGCAAAATAGAGTTTTGTAAGCTCTTATACTTATGTTTTCCAAGTCCCACGTGACCACGCTACCCACTATTTCTTGGAACAATGTTCTTGAAAATCAACCTTTTATTAAAAATTTGCACTATGCGTCATTGAGAAAAATCATATTCTTACAGATCCTGAAAAAAAATATTTTCTGGGAAATGGAATGACAATAGAGGGGCCCCTCTAGTTGAAACTTGGTTCCGTGGATCCAATGCAATCGACATTTTATCCATTCGAGTCTCAATTTGAGTTTTACTGTGAGTTTTTAATAATGCACCAAACAATTCTCATGAAGGAGACACACCAACAAAATTAGGAATCAATCCAATTCAAATTCCAAGTGTTCATATGGAATGTTCCCTCTAAAAATGTGCATGCATGCGACCACTCCACGTGTGTGAATTCCAAGGACTCGAATGGATGAACCATCACTTGCATGAGAAAAACCTCAAACCTTTGTGGGTAAGATGAAAAAATATGTCACCTTTATTACAATAAGAGGGATCAAAATGAAAAACACTTCCTCTTAGACTCTCCTTCATGTTTGTAAATTAGATCCCAATTCAAAAACATTTTCCATAGCGCAAAAATACAATTTTAAAGAAATCAAGTTAATCTCTTTCCTTCTTAAGGTTCGTGTGAGTGGAATTTAATCATCATCATTATCATCGTCATTTACATAGAAATAATACAAACTAATATACTGCTATTAGAGAATCAATGGACTATTCATAGAAAAAATACAAAAAATTTATTGATCAAGGTGCACTAACATAAATCTTGGTTTTTAGAATATTTTTTTTTTTTTTAATTTTCAAATCAAATTGATTTAACAATATAATATTTTTTATTTATATTTTTGTGGTAATGATTAAAATGTTTCATATATTCATTTATATATTTTTTTAATTTTCAAGTAAATTTAATTAATATTATAATGTTTTGTATTTATATTTTTGTATAATATTTTTTATTTATATTTTTGCGGTAATGATTAAAATGTTTCATATATTTCCCCGGATGGGGTGACACGTGGACAAGAGGAACCACGTGGAGGTTGTATGGGAGAGGCCATTTATAATGGCTCTCACCACACACTCAGCCATTTATGAATGGCACTACCTCCGTCTGCCTCCGTTCTCTGATGGGGCTTCGCACGAGCTTTCACAGGACGGATAGCCAGAGCATTAAGCTCTTGGATTTAATGGCAGCCATTATAATCTATTCCTCCAACAGCATTGCCAGGAATCTTAGGGTGAGTTCGAAGCTTGTTGAGCAGCGGTGTAGCTGTGGTGTTTTCGGCACTCTGGCTTTGCTCCTTGCTCCTGTCATGTCGAGGCTGAGAGGGGAGCCCCACAGGGGAGCCGGCTGGTACGCTGCCGAGACCAGAAGGAAGAGGCATAGGAACTTTCAGCGAGCCATGATCATGGTTAGGAAGAAGCGGCGTCGGGTGAACACAGGAGCTAGCTCACCCCCCAGAACTTTTGTAGAAGAAGACCTGGACTTGGAACTCCCACCAGACTTCTCGGAGAGAAAGATGTTTACTGTACCAGACAATTGGGATCCCCCGACTTGTTTCAGTGTAGCAGAAGCACTGCCCCACTCCACAAGTATCCTAGGTCCTTGCACAGCGCAAAATGACGAGTACACCACCTGTGTGGTCAAAGAGGAGCCACCGAACAGCCCCACAGAATTGCAGGCAAACACGGAGGTGACGGGACGAAGGGAAACACAAATTGAGCCGCAGACGCCACCCTCGCCACCCCTCCTACACCCGGAGCATTTGCAGTTGATATTCGAAGTTCGAAGCCTGGTCGATGACCTACTCTTCAGAGCAGTCTGCGTTGGCCAACGCTTGGACATGCTATATACGGCCTACTCCAGTGCCACTCCTAGGAAACAATGCCCAACCTGTTCTCAGCCATTCGCCATCCCAGCCAGCAGTGGAAAAGCGAAGGAAGCTCGCGAGGACTCCTACGATTAGGTTTTCTTCTGTCTTGCATGTTTTCCAAATCTTTTTCTGTAGTCGTTTACCAGAGCGGTAGCTCTGTAGCTGTTAGCATAATTAGCATTAGAACAGTAACAGGAATGTTGTCAATTTTGAATGGATACCCTGGTTTCCTACGGGCAGGGTGGTGCAGAGTACTCTTTTCTTTAGCATGCTACTGTGGGCAAGCCAGCTGTCTTGGTTTCCTACATAGGCAGGACAGCTGGCACCTACGTGTCACATGTACTCCTTTTCTAAAAGTCATAATATAATAGGTTCCGCTCTTTAATTAAAAAAAAAAAAATGTTTCATATATTAATTTATATATTTTTTTAATTTTCAAATAAATTTAATTAATATTATAATGTTTTGTATTTATATTTTTGTGGTATTGCTTAAAATGTTTAATATATTAATTTATAATATGTCATCAATATATGAATTTATAATCCCCTGGATGGGGTGCCACGCGGAGCAGGGTGGATACGTGGAGCAGCGCCAGGAGGGGCCTTTAATGGTGGTCATCCACCCTCATATCCCTGATATTTATGAGGGGCATCAACTCAGTTGGCCTCCACCATTTGATGAGGTCTCTCACTCGCACGAGGAGACCGGCCAGCCAGAGCATTAAGACCGCAGCCTTAATGGCTATAGCCACCATTTTCTCCCTTATCAGCATCCTCGGTGGCTTTCGAATGTATTGGAAGGTTACAGAGCCGAGCGAGAGCAACAACGCAGGGGGAATTCCGACTCTCGTTCTCGTTCTAAACATGCCACGAGCACGGGGAAGGCCTCGCAGAGGCGCACGGTGGTACGCGACCGACTCACGATGGAAGAGGCATAAGAAGTTTGAGCGATCTCTAGCTTTAGCCAAGCGAAAGAGACCCAGGGAGTCCAAAGGACCAGAATCGCCCCCAAGAACATATGTTGAGGAGATTCCCTCGGAGGAACTCGCCTAGAATTTTTCTGAAAGTCTCATGTTCACGGTCTTGGACAACTGGAAGCCCCCTACGTGTTTTGGAGTAGAAGAAATACCTCCCAACCCACAAGCAGTACACGGTCCCAACGACACTCTAGTTGAGGAATTCGCCACTTGTATGGTAGAGGAAGAGCTATCGGAAGGCAATGAGGAGAACATTTGCAAGGCTCCTGATGAATTGAGGCTGCAGCGAGAGTAGCAATCACACCAGGAGGAGGACAACGAGAAAAAATCACAACCCCAGTCACCACTTCTTCACCTGGAGCACCTGAATATGATTTTCGAGATCCGCAGCAAGGTGGATGACCAAATATTTAGAGCCGTCTGCATAAACCAACGCCTGGACATGCTGTACGCCGCCTACTCCAGCGCCACCCCAAGGCGACAATGCCCCACCTACGCTCAGATCTACGCCATTCCAGTTAGATGCAGCAAGGAGAAGGACGACCACGAGGACACCGGTTATTAGGTTCTCCTGTTCAACTACTGCTCAAAACTCTTTCTTTTTTTATGTTTATTAGAGTTGTAGCTCTTCCATCTCTTAGCAATGATAGCGATAGCATAGACATGCTTAGACTAATGTTGAAACTGGCCATGCACCCTGGTTTCCATCGGGCAGGGTGGAAGAACAATATTTTGAGTTTGCATGCTAGTTTGGACTCACCAACTGTCTCAGTTTCCTTCACAGGCGGGACAACTGGCACCTCAATGTCATGGTGTAACTTTGAAATATTAATATAATAGGATCTTCTTTTTTACTTAAAAATAAAAATAAAAAATATATGAATTTATAATGTCTTTTTTAATTTTGAAATAAATTTAATTAATAATATAATATTTTTTATTTATATTTTTGTGGTAATGTTTAAAATGTTTAATATATTAATTTATAATAGCATATGTAATTTTAATGTTTAAATATAACAACTAATTATTAATTTTAATTTTAATAAGAAAATTATATATATTTATCTTATAATAATATTCTTAAATATTTATATTTTTATAAAAAAATAATAAATAAAATATTATTTTTAATATTTTATAATATTAAATATAAAAATAATTATAAGGAAAAAAAATACTATTAAATAATAATAACATTTCAAATTGATAATACTATTATCATTTAAGTGTTAAATAATACATTATCCACTTTGTTTTTTACAACTACTTTATTATTGCATGTTGTCAAAGGTTTTAAATATTCAAGGATGAGTGAACTTGTCATATGTATATTAACATTTAAGTGTTAAATATTACACTATCCACTTTGTTGTTGTACAACTAAAGGTTTTAAATATTGAAGGATGAGTGAATTTGTCATATGTACATATATTAAAAAGGAAGAAATTTTGATTAAAATATAATTAGATTTGTTTTTTAAGGAATTTTAAAATATTAAAAAATATAAAATTAATTATTTATATAATCATATATATATATAATAGTTTTATTTATTTATTTATATACGTAGGTAAGTTAAATTATATGTTATGTTTATATCTGAAGTATATCACAAAGAATATTTAACTATAAAAGTTACTTTTATTTAAATTTTCTAGTACATGTTGTATGTTCATTGTAGATATTATTAAGAAATAATAAATTTTAGAAGAGTTTGAGCCTTCCATCAAAGGGTGAGAATTATATCCAAATAATAGAAGAATATAGAAGCAATTTCACTCTCTTTATGGGAATTGCAAATCTAGTATAATTGCATTCATAATTGATTATTTATACTAATATATCTATCATTAAAAACTTCATGAGAGCCATGTAAACATAGAGTTAAAATAAATTGTTGATAAGAATATCAAGTCAATTATTTCTATTATTGATAATGATTGCTAACTTTATCTCTCAAGACATGCAAAAATTCATGTGTTAAAGTATATATGTCCTGGATATTGGACTTGAATGAGGCACAAGAAAATAGATCTCTTGATGTATTTTCAAAATTTGACAAGGGAAAAGTACTTTGAAATATATATTAGTTTGGTTATACATAAGTTGAAACTCAAAAACTACTAGAAGAAACTAAAAAAGTGTGATCCATAAAGAAGTATAAAATAACAAAATATGAATGATGAATCTAAAGAAGAAAATAAAGATTTTATTATATAAAAAAATGGAATGAACAAAATCTAAATAGTATTTTTTTTTGTTTGCTAATTTGTTTTAAGCCACACCAACCCTTAACATGATTGGATTTTTTTGTCCCTACTCCGTTACCCATTATTCTATGTCATACACTTTGAAAACCCAAATCTAAATAATATTATCATAATTTTAAATTTTATTAAATTAAAAATATTTATTTTATATAAATTTATATTTTAATTTAATTAAAAACATACATACAAAATTTTACTAAAATTAATAAAAAATCCAACCCCAAAAAATAATTAACAAGATTAGGTGTAAAACAAAATAAAACTAAACATTATGTTTCCCATGGTCTCTATTGAAATCATTATATGAAAACCATAATAATTAAATGTTAAATACACATGGTTCATAACATATAAATACTTAACACTTTCAATGTAACAAATTAATTATAATATAAATCTATATGTTAAACATCTTGTAAAATTAAATTTATGAATATGAAAAACGAAATCATTATATTAAAACCATAATAATTAAATGTTAAATACCAACATTTCATAACAGATAAATACTTTCCAATATAACAAATTAATTATAAATCTATATGTTAAACATTTTGAGAAATTAAATTTATAAATATGAAAAAAAGAGACTTGTTACTTTTTATTGATTCAACAAGTGTCAAATAATTAATTAGTTATATATATTTATATATTTTAAAATATTTAATTAATTATAAATATCTATGTTAAATATATTGAGGGATTAAATTTATAAATATGAAAAAGATAAATAAATTTATTTCTTTTTATCGGAATATAAAATATTTTTTTTAATTATTATTAATCATACATTTAAAGTTGATCGTATTAAAGTTTTAACCATACATTTAAAGTTGATCGTATTAAATTTTGCAATGTCATTACAATTTACAAGTACATGACATGAACCATTATCTTTTTATTTTACAAGTTAAGAGCATAAACATAAATCCACGTGTTTCCTTTCCTTGCCTTGTGATACCATTTATTTCCTTTCCTTTCCATGCCTTTTGTTTCCTTACTTTACAAATCCATGTTTTGCTTTTCCTTTCCAAGCCATGCCATTCCTTGCCTTTCCATTCCATTCTTAGGAAGGTGTTAAATTGTCAAACATATTCAATAAGAATTGACAAAATCCCTAGTCTTGGAGATCCTGTAACAATTTTTTTTATCAAGAACATAATGATAGTGGAGGGGGCCCCACTAGCTGAAACCTGGTGCCCCAAATCCAATGCAATCAACGATTCATCCATATGAGTTACATTTTGAGTTTTATGGTGAGTTGCAACTCGTCTCCTCAAGTCATAAAGGGACATGTTGGAAATTTTTTATAGGGGCACAAAATCAAAACCGAGAAACATAACGGAGTTTCCTAAGCTCCCACTTATCTATTTGGCCAAAGCCCACATGACCATGCTACCCATAATCGCCTAACATAATGTTCATGAAAATCGATATCTTGTTCAGAATTTGCACAATGCCTCATTGAGGAAAACCCTAGTCTCGAAGATACTCCAACAAACACTTTTCCAGAAAACATAATGACAACATAGGGGCCCCACTAGATGAAACTTGGTGCCTCATATCCAATGCAACTGATGGTTTTTCCATTCAAGTCATAGGGGCTTCACCTTGTTGACCAATATCTTATCACATCCATTCATAAAGGGGGTTTTTTAATTGTGAAAAATAAGGTCAATATATTGTAGGTATTGGGGGGGATGTGGGGTCTCAAGGGGTTTATAGGTATTAGAGGGTATAAAAAGTGGTATCTAGTTAAAATAGGAGTTTCTTTTATTGGAATGATGTATTGGGAGGGGGGTTCAAAAAAAGTAATTTAGGAGGTATTTATCAATATCTAGTGAAATTGAGAGTATTATTTAAAACCCCACGAGAACAAGTGTTATTTGAAAGGTTCCCTGAGTGAATACCCCATGATCCAAGTCCTAGTTTTTTTTTTATTGGAAGCTACAACTCGCCTCCTCAAGTAATTCAAGGACATGCTGGAAATTTTGTCTAGGGGCATAGAATCCAAAACAAGAAGAGTAAAAAATTTCCATAAGTTTTCATTCATCTATTTGGACAAGGCCCACCTCACAACAATACCCATAATCGTCAGATACAATGTTCATGAAAATTGACTTGTTGTTCAGAATTTGCACTATGCCTCATTGCACAAAACCCTAGTGCCAAAGATCTTGCAACAAATTATTTTCTTAGGATAGAATGACAACAAAGGGTCCTCACTATTTGAAACATGGTGCCCCATATATAATGCAACCGACGTTTCATCCATCTGAGTCTTGGTTTGAGTTTTATTACAAGTTGAAACTCGCATCCTCAACCCATTCGGGGAGATGTTTGAAATTTGGTCTGGTGGCATAAAATCCAAACCTAAAAGCACAATGGAGTTTCATAAGCTCTTGTACTTATGTTTTTCCAAGTTCCATGCGACCATGCTACCCACAATCTCTTGGAACAATGTTCTTGAAAATCAACCTCTTATTTAGAATTTGCACTATGCCTCATTGAGCAAAACACTATTCCCGGAGATCCTGAAAAATACTATTTTCTGGGTAATTGAATGACAACAGAGGGGCCCCTCTAGTTGAAACTTGGTTCCTATATCCAATATAACCGACAGTTCATCCGTCTGAGTCTCGGTTTGAGTTTTATTGTGAGTTTTTAATAATGCACCAAATAATGCTCATTAAGGAGACACACCACCAAAAATAGGCATCAATCTAATTCAAATGCCAAGTGTCCATATTGAATGTTCCCTCTAAAAATGTGCATGCATGCCACCAATCCACATGTGTGAATTCCAAGGACTCGAATGGATGGACTCTCACTTGCATGAGAAAAACCTGAAACCTTTCTGGATGAGATGAAAAAATATGCCACCTTTTTTACACTAAGAGGGATCAAAATTAAAAACACTTCCTCTTAGATTCCCCTTCATGTTTCTAAATTAGATCCCAATTTAAAAACATTTTCCACAACACCAAAATACAATTTCAAAGAAATCAAAGTAATCTCTTTCCAAAGTAAACTACACCAACTCATGTCACTAAAAGTTAATCATCATCATTTACATAAAAACAATACAAACTAATTTACTGCTATTAAAGAATCCATGGACTATTCATAAAAAAAATACAAAAAATTTCATTGGTCATGGTGTACTAACATAAATCTTGGTTTTTAGAATGTTCTTTTTTTTTGAATTTTCAAATCAATCAGATTAGCCGTATAATAGTTTCTATTTATATTTTTGTGTTAATGCTTAAAATGTTTCATATATTAATTTATAATATTTTTTTGAATTTTCAAATAAATTTAATTAATATTATAATATTTTGTATTTATATTTTTGTGGTATTGCTTAAAATTTTTAATATATTAATTTTTAATATGAGATTAATATGTTGATTTATAATGTCTTTTTTAATTTTGAAATAAATTTAATTAATAATATAATATTTCTTATTTATATTTTTTAAGTAATGCTTAAAATGTTTAATATATAAATATATATTAATAGATAT
>ML794686.1:572408-585859 GCA_009831015.1 Picea engelmannii
ATATATATATATATATATATATATATATATATATATATATATATATATATTATAAAAAAATAATAAATAAAATATGACTTTCAATATTTTATAATATTGAATATAAAAATAATTATAAAAAAACTAAATATTAATAAACGATAATAACATTTCAAATTGATAATACTATTAACATTATACTGTGAACATTTAAGTGTTAAATAATACACTATCCACTTTGTTTTTGTACACCTATATCATTGCATGTTCTCAAAGGTTTTAAATATTGAAGGATGAGTGAACTTTCCATACTTAATTAACATTTAAGTGCTAAATAATACACTATTCACTTTGTTGTACAACTACTTTAATATTGCATGTTGTTAAAGGTTTTAAATATTAAATATTGAAGGATAAATGAATTTGTCATATTTACATTAAAATGAAAGAAATTATGATTAAAATACAACATTAAAATGAAAGAAATTTTGATTAAAATACAATGAGACTTGTTTTTTTTAAAAGAAATTTTAAAATATTAAAAAATCTAGTTTATTAAGTATTTATGTAATCATATGTAACGATCCCATCGTTACGACAACAAGTGAAGCACATTTTTTTTGTTTTTTATTTTTTTTAGGGTTAAGAGGCAAGAAAGCGACGACGACAACAGTTTAACCACACCACTGATGACGAACGCAAGCACGTATTCCTGGCAACAGGTTACTACGATACCACACACAGGTTAAAAAAATGACTCGCAAACATGTACAAAATAACGAGGACGACTACCCACCCGACACAACATGACCACACCTATAAGCTAAGGGACAACATCCCCATCCAGACATCACAGCCTAGAAAAACAAGACTAGAAACTCAAGGCGCGCGGACCTAATGCCTGAAGGTGTTTGACCCTTGTGCCAAGAGCAACTTGCACGCTCCATAACACTCACACAAAGCACCTACTCCGACCAAGATCTCGTTCGCCGCTATCCCCTAAGGCGTGCCATGATCCCCTCATCAGGAATCATGCTGTCCCCAGGTGATAGAGGCGTTGATAGACTTGGCATGTCACAATCCTGTCTGGACCAAGGAATCTAGATAAATTTGACGCGCTAGAAACTGAATACTGAGAGGAAACCACACCCATAACCCAACAACTAGTCAACGAAGCGTTAGAGCATGAAGACAAAGGATGTCACAAGCCAAAACATGACATCATCCTCACCCAACCAATCACCCAGTCTAATCTAGTCAATGATTACAATCTATTTTAACATGAGTTTCCATTCTAGACGGGGCACGTCTAAGTTATAAGTAGTCATTAACTTAAATAACAACATTAACAACTTAAAGTAGAACACTACCATTATATCCCTTATGAACAATTTAAACCTCAACATGTAGTCTAACTATATTGACTGAACTAACAATACTAGTAGTCCATTAACACTGAGAAGGAAACTACTAACTATTAACATTTCTGGAGAAATTCAACAAGGAATTAACATAGAAGTGACATAACAATTAATACAATAGTTAACAAAGCAATTACATAATGATCAACATAAAAATTAATTTAGCAATAACAAGATAGTATACATGATTGTTAACATAACAATAATAGCACAATAACAAGGCGATATACCTAACTATTAACCATTTAATTCGCTGTGGAATTTAGTCAATAAGAATGAATATGTTGAACATTTAACTCACTGTAGCAAAATCAACAAAAACACAGTGCACAAATGGTGGCAAAATTGTGGTCATTACTGCAAGTCAGTTATGGATTGAATGGCTAAAAATGTTGGCGATTCCAAAAACAACACAGTCAATTTTTAATTATCAAAATCGTGGTCACTCCAACGAGTAAATTTATGAATTTAATAGCTAAAAACGTGGGCGATTCCAACAGCAACACAGTCAATCTTTTAGGCAAAAATCGTGGGTGTTTCAAACAACAACATAGTCAATGTTTAAATAAAAAATCGTGGGCGTTTCCAACAGCAACACAGTCAATGTTTTAAGCAAAAATCATGGGTGTTTTAATCAGTCACTTAACATTCGTTTTTAAGCAAGTCGTGGGCATGATAGTAGCCACTCAGGCAAATGATTGTGAGCAAAACTGTGGGCAGTCAAGTCGTGGTAGCAGCAAGGAATGCAGACTATGAAAAAAAAATTCATTCGCTTGGGATACCCAACAAATGCAGACAGGGATATAAAAGAAACATTTTTCATTGATTTGGAGCATGAAAAATCATAGCCTAAGCAAAACGCAGGCCAAGATAACAAAGACATTTGTTTTTTTTTTTTTCAATTTCTAGGATCCCCAAAAACGTAGATAGAGATAAAATAATCGTTTCTAAATTAAAGGCTTAAAAAAAATCACAACACAGAAAAGGAACACAGACAAACCAAGGCAGTTAAGATTTGACAGTATAAAAAAAACAATAATCACAGCCACGAGGACACGTAAATACACATAATTTTAATAAAAGAAAGGTTCCTTTCGCATTTACAGACCTGCTAATAAATATTAGTCTATTCTTTTAAATTTACTCCAGGCTGATTCTTATATTTATATTCAAGCCTTCAGACATATCAACAATTTTAAATCATATTTTGTAGAAGATTTAATTATGAAATTTGTATTAGAAAAAAAAATAGGAAACAGACAATGACGAATCACTTTTAACTAATGCCTATATATATATAGCAGACCCAACCAAACAAAACCACTCAGGGTTAAAACTTATCCATCTATACAGAACATATATTTACCATTTATCCAAGAATAAAAATGCAAGGTGAGAATTTGATCCATCAAGATATAAAAATGGGGTAAAAACAAGCTAAAGACAAGATATAAACATGCTGAGGTTGAAGAAAGACTTTGCCAATAATCAAAATTGCAGAGTTAAATAATCTCATCAAGGTGCAAGGTGAACCATCAGCCAAGGACAAACATCAGAGGTAGACGGATGACAGGAACATCCTTCGCTCATCATTCTCGCGCAAAAAAGAAGGGTGTTAAGATCCATAGGTCTATTAACACCAAAGTGACGACCGTAGATCAGGCTCCTGGCTGACTGCTTAGGCGAGGACTGATGAGCTAGGGATGAAAGGAAAAACATCCACAATGGTCACAATCAAAACACCACAGGGCATTCAAGACATGCGGGAAAATGAAGGCCATGAGAGTCAATCAATCATCGAGCTAGGCTATGAAAAATTTCAGTCATCCATTTGGACAATTAGTTTACTTACTCAAATAAACATGCAGATCCAAAGCATAAATCCTACAACAATCTACCATACAAAAATGAAGAAAGCTTACCGTTTCCTGATCGCCTGCTCTGAGTTGACATATCGCGCGCTTCGTGCAAGTCCCGCTTGCCGACTGATGAGACTTCACCGGTACCTCCCAGCCAATGCTAGGGGTACTCTTCTTCCCCCTTAGCCCCCTGAGCCGCAAAGGGGTCACGCACACTATCCAGAGATTCAACTAGCTCCCAGCTCGCCTCGCAAGGCCGAGATACCACTCCTCACCGAGCTGGGTATCCCAACTCCCACAAGCTAAGTCAGTCAAGTATAGATTTCTACGGCGTAATGTTACACAAACATAAGAGATCCTTCCTCCTTCTCCTCCCTTGATTATATAGAGTTTCAAATCCCTTTACGTTCCCAAAATCCCAATTAAATTAATGTTTAATAATTTAATTTCTTAAAATCCTCCCCGTACAAGTGTCACCCATCCCCTTCATTCCTCCATAAATTAAATTCTTTACTTAATTAATTACCCTTATTTCCCTCACCCACCTAGAGTCACTCCTAGAATTGCTCCTAGGTGTCCCCAAAATCCCTTATAGGTTTTAATGACTTTCCCCATTATTAATTTGCTAGTTCAGTTTTAAAATAGAAAGCTCTTAAATGGTAGATACTTTACTAAGTTTGACATTTTTCTTTTTCCCTTGAGTTTCCCTTTTCTTTTTATGTTTCCCTCTTTTCCTAGTTTCCTAATTATTTTAGAATTCCCTCTTTCCCCTTTTCATTTAGAACTCAATTTGGCAGGTGTAGAAATTAACTTTTTTCCCTTTTACCTTTTTAATTAATAAACTTTAAATTATTATAATATAATAAAANTATATATATATATATATATATATATATATATATATAATTTTTATTTTTTTTAAAGGATAGAGAAAATTTTTTCACTAGTATAATTTAGACCTAGACTTTAATTTTCGTGTTGGGCGACATTTTATAAGGAAATTTGTTTTAAAAATTTATTATCACGTTATCAGTCCTAAGGCCATCTCGGTTCATTCATTTATCATTAACAACGTGACGTGCCCTTCAGGATGCACTAGGTTATCCAAGGGTGGCACTCGCCTCATCGGTTTCCCTTACGTGACATGTCCTTGAGGACGCACTACATGATCCAAGGGTGTCACTCTCCTCTTTCCATTTTTCTTGCGCGACGTGTCCTTCAGGACACACCACATGCTCCAAGGGTGTCACTCACCTCTTTACTGACTTGGTAGACATTAAAAACCCCTGGAGTCAATACTCTTCCAGGTGAACCTGTGGGATACTAAGGGCCTATAAGGAATAAGGCTCCCTCCCTATTGCGCGCCCCTTAGAATCATTGTGAGCAACTGTCACAGTCTTCCCTCATGACATCGTGGGTCCTCTCAAACTAGGTAAATGTTAACCTATACTTCGCGCCACGATGAGAGTGCTAGTAGGTTGTGGCAGGGTTGTTGTCCACACCTCTCCCTCAACATCTCTGTTAGTCGTGCATGACCCCTCTACTCCATATGTGAGTCCGGTTGGCAAGCTATCGTCAGCCTGCATCATCAACAAATCATGTCAGAAATATATCCATATCATATCATCTAATCAGATGCACTAATAGCACATTTAAAACAATCAAACCCCATTAGTTCACTCCCCAACTTGATCCAGAGTCCAAGGGGTTCCGTCGATGCCTCTGCATCCTCGAGGTTTGAAATCCTGCACACTTAGTAAAACCAAGTCAATAGCACATGTCTATGTCAATGCAACAAAACAACATGACATCAACCCATAACACCTCATAATCAAAATAAAATGTTTTAATAGCATAATAATCCGGATCACTTGTGAGCAAGTGTCCTCAAAGAATAAGTTCACTCAGTGCACTAGAGCGGGATGTTACATACACTCCCTCTTGGTCTAAACTTCGTCCCAAAGTTTCACAGTATAAGTGCCGAAATAATGTGTATCACAGTATCATAAGTCTATCTATCAAACAAAAATTGAAACTGTTGGCACATGTCATATGCGTCCTCCCTGGTCACCGAGTGCGGATTATAGTTGTCCCATTAGACCTTGACTTGATCTACTATTGAACGTCATAGCTGTCGAATTCCGTGATCCAAGATGAGGATCGGCTCAGTCGTGAGCACCCCCTCGTCCGATACCTACAAGGAACTCATGTCAATAATATGTGTAGGATCACTAATATAATGTCTCAAAATAGATACATGAAAAACATCGTGCATACGCCTCAAGGAATCAGGTAAGGCTAGTTGATAGGCCACAGGCCCCTTTCTTTCCATGATCTCGAAAGGTCCCACAAACATAGGAGATATTTTATCTCTCTTTCCGAACTTGATCAAACTCTTATGTGGTTTAACCTGTAAGAAGACTCGATCACCAACCTTGTAACTACGGTTGACACGGTGCGCATCGACATAACTCTTCTTCTGATCCTACGCTTCTTCAATCCTTTATCTTATTGTTTGCATTTGCTCTTCCATTTCTTGGATCACTTCTGGTCCCACCAGGACCCTATCCTTAAGCCGATCCCAACTCAAAGGCATCTGACACGATCGCCCATAAAGAAACTCGAAAGGCGCCATCTTAATGGTGCTTTGGTAATTGTTGTTATAAGCGAATTCCACCAGTGGTAAGAATTCCTCCCAATGCTTTTCTTGGTCCATCACGTACATGTGCAACATGTCCTCCAAGGTCTGGTTCGTTTGTTCAGTCTTCCCATCAGTCATTGGGTGATACATCGTACTGAAGTTAAGTTGGGTTCCCAAGGCCTCTTGGAAACTCATCCAAAATTGTTCAGTAAACACTGATCCATGATCAGATATAATCCTCTTAGGCATGCCATTCAGCCTCACAATCTCACTGATAAAAACTCTAGCTATGTCGGGTGCCTGATAAGTTGTACGCACAAGAATAAAGTGAGCACTCCTTGTCAAAGTGTCTACTACTACGAAAATCGAGTCGTGTCTCCTTACTGTCAGTGGCAATCCCACAATAAAATCCATCGAAATAACCTCCCATTTCGATTCTGGAATACCATGTGGTTGTAGAAATCCTGTTAGGTGTCTATGTTCAGCCTTTACCAACTGAAATTCTAGACATCTGGCCACATAGTTGACTATGTTTTCCTTCATTCCCTTCCAGAAGAATAAGGTATTAAGGTCTTCCCTCATCTTCGTGACTCCCGGGTGAGCCATGTAAACTGCTCTATGAGCCTCGCTTCGGATTAGGCTCCTCAACGCATCGTTCGGTGGTACATAAATCCAATTTTTAAACCTCAATAAACCATCATCATCAAATGAAAATCCTTCAAATCTTGGTACCATCATTGTGTTTTGTCCCATAAAACCCTCGACCTCTTTGTACCAGTCATCGTCACGCTGTAAAGTTAGAATCTTTTTACGTAGATTTTTCTGAAGAGGCAACACCAAAAATATGTGTGGTCTCCAACTTAAAGCATATGCCACTCGGTTCATTGTTCCTTTTATGTAGGTAATCTTGAAGTCATACTCGCTAAGCAATTTTGACCAACGTTGTTGTCACGCGTTCAGGTTGCTTTGCATAAAGATGTGTTGTAGTCCACATTGGTCCATCTTTAGTTCAAATTTTCATCCAACAAGGTACTGTCTCCAAACCTTCAAGGCATAAACGATGGCTAACAACTCCAAATCGTGCATCACGTAGTTCTCCTCATGCCTTCTCAGTTTCCTCGAGATGTAAGCGATCACTTGTCCATATTGCATCAAGAATCCGCCGAAGGCTTCCTTGGATGCATCAGTGCATACCAAGAAGTCCGCGTCCATGCCAAGAACCTTTAGTATTGGCGCTATTGTCAACAACTCCTTGAGCATCCGAAAATATTCTGTGCATTTCTCGGTTCAAACAAACTTCTTGTTTTTCTTTTGTAATTTCGTGATTGGATTTGCAATATTCTAAAATCCCTTGATGAACCATCGATAGTATCCTGCTAGACCCATGAAGCTACGTACTTCTGTGACGTTCATTGGCGCAGGCCATTCCATAATAGCCTCGACCTTTGCTGGATCCACGATGATACCTTCACCGGAAATGACATGCCCTAAGTAGTGAATCTTCAATTGATAAAATGTGCATTTGGACAACTTCCCATACAATTTGTGCTCTCGCAAACACTGTAGTACCAAGTGTAAGTCCTCATCATGTGCCTCCGTCGTCCAAGAGTAAATCAAAATATCGTCAATGAATACTTGAACGAACTTGTCCAGGTACTCACGGAACACCCCGTTCATCAAAGTCATAAATACCCTCGGGGAGTTTGTCAGTCCAAATGGTAAAAAAGTAAAATCGTAATGTCCAAAACTTGTCTTAAAGGTGGTCTTAGGGGCGTCATCCTCCTTAATCCATAACTAGTGATATCCTAATTGCAAGTCGATCTTTGAGAACAATGTTGCGCCCTTCATTTGATTGAACTGATCATCAATTCTCGGCAATGGATACTGGTTATTGATCGTGGCCTTGTTCAATTAACGGTAGTCAATGTAGAGCCTCCATGACCCATCCTTCTTTTGTATGAAAATAATAGGTGCACCCCACGGTGACAAACTTGGACGTATCAATCCCAAGTCCAACAATTCTTTCAGTTGCATTCTCAAGTCCTATAACTCCGGGGTCGACATCCGATAAGGCGTCCTAGCTATCGGTTCAGTCCCTAGTTTTAGGTCTATAGTAAACTCCAATTCCCTCTCCGACGGAATCCCAGGTAACTCCTCTGAAAATACGTCTTCAAACTCTCTCACCACCGGAAGGTGTTCTAGACCTGCCGCTACTCCCTTCTCATTTAATGCAAGGATCGCATAAAGCTTGCACCCCTTGCGCATGCTCTTCCATAGCTGCAAGGAAGAGATGAACCTCAGGGAAACTCCTTAGTTCCGACCTACAATCACACATCTCTGTCCCTCATCATCAACCAAGCTCAATCGTTTTGTCTTACAGTTGAGTATCGCCTCATGCGATTCCAACCAGTCCATACCAATCACGACATCATAATATCCTAAGATTATGATGTACAGGTTGGCCCTGGTGACAAACTCTCCCAGGTTAAGGATACAGCCCGTAACCTTTCCTCCAACCTTTTGTTTGTCTCCCGAGGCCATCTCTACGAAGCTAAACTCATTCTGTATGACTTCCTTTACCTTAATCATTTTTAGCGTTGCACCAAAAATGAAACTCTTGGTAGCAACGGGATCTATAAAAATACTAAGGGTTTGGTTAGTGATGATACTTGTCGTCTCGAGCACAGTCGACTGATGATCTGCTTGGTGGTTATTCACCGCTGCATGAATCTGATGGGTCTTGCCCAAATCTCCCACGGTAGTGGGTCCGGCTGATCTAGATGCTCTAGTTCTCTCCATAGGGCAGTTGCTCTGGTAGTGTGGCTCCCCACACTTCCAACACCCCTTCTTCGGCCCAGTAGTCCTGGTACCCGAAGTAGAATATGACGGCCCACCAGCCTGGAATCCTTGTCTGTTCAGCTGAGCAGGCCTAAACTGTTGTTGTTGTGTTTGACACTGCTGCTGATGCTATGGTCCCCGATAAGGTGTTCGTTGCTAAGGCATCGGTAACCGAGATGTAGTGAAGGTGGATCCCCTCTGGAATCCATGATATCCTGGCGTATGTATGACTGGTGTTTGATGTTGCTGCACACCAGATGACACCTTCCATGCTGGTCTCGCTGGAGTCCTGGTCTGACCCCCACTGATAAGCTCCTCCTCTGCTATGAGGGCCTTTGGGATGGCATCATGCAAGGTTTGAGGCATCAGAATCCTAACCTTTTCACGAATGCTTCCATTAAGGTCGAACATGAACCTATTGACCTTAATTTTCTCTGTGTTAAGATGCAGAGCATACCGGAGCAACTCCATAAAATGGGCCTCGTACTCGGGCACCGTATGACCGCCCTGTTGTAAGGCGTTGAACTCATTGAGCTGACTCTCAATGAATTCCTCTGATAGGTACTTCTCTCGGAACCGTTCCTCGAACAGTTCCCATGACACGTCTTCGATGGTCATGTTCAGTTGCGGTAGGAGTGTATTCCACCATAGAAGAGCTCTCCCCTTCAGTTGAAAGACCACCATGTGGACCTTCATGTTGGAGGTATAATCGCGAAGTGAAAAGCACATCGCCATATTCTCCAACCATGAATCGGCAGCTGGGCTGTCCGGGGCACCAAAGAACTTTGGAAATTTGACCTTCTCGAGCTCACGGTGAATGTTGCCAGTACCAATCGGAGCACGCAGTGGACCCTCAGGAGATGTCGGCGCTCTAGCCTCATCTTTGTCCAAACCGTTGATCAGTGCCTCAAACATGCGCTGGAAATATCTCATCATTATGACCACATCACCAACTTCTATATTCTCCTACCTGACAACCTGTTCGTCTCCCTAGGGGTTAGACCCTTCAGGGATGGATGCTACTAGAGGCATCACGCCTCCTCCCCTAGAACCCCATCATCTACCTTCGCGACGCCCTCTAACGATGATTACCTGCACGAATACAAGTCAACTCAATTAGCAACATTATAATCAAATCATATCAATGAAATATGTAGTGATCCCAAGTCGTCAGTTGAACCTCGCTCTGATACCATATGTAACGACCCCATCGTTACTACAACAAGAAAATAATTTATTTTTTTTGTTAGGGTTAGGAGTCAAGAAGGCAACGACGAAAACAGTTTAACCACATTACTGACGATGAATGCAAGCATGCAGTCCTGACAACAGGTTACTACGACACCACACACAGGCTAAAAAAATGACTGGCAAACATGCGCAAAATAACGAGGACGACTACCTTCCCGACACAACATGATCACACCTACAAGCTAAGGGACAACATCCCCATCCGGACATCACAACCTAGACAAACAAGACTAGAACCTCAAGGCAAGCGGACATAATGACCCTTGCACCAAGAGCAACTTGCACGCTCGATAACACTCAAACAAAAGCACCTACTCCGACCAAGATCTCGTTCGCTGCTATCCCCTAAGGCATGCCATGATCCCCTCATCAGGAATCATATTGTCCCCAGGTGATAGATGCATCAATAGATTTGGAACATCACAATCCTGTCTGGACCAAGGACTCTAGATAAATTCGACGCGTTAGAAACTGAATACTTAGAGGAAACCACACCCGTAACCCAACAACTGGTCGACGAAACGTCAGAGGATGAAGACAAGGGATGTCACAAGACAAAACAAGACATCGTCCTCACCCAATCAATCACCTAGTCTAATCTAGTCAATGATTACAATCTATTTTAACATGAGTTTCCATTCTAGATGGGGCACGTCTAAGTTATAACTAGTCATTAACTTAAATAACAACATTAACAATTTAAAGTAGAATGCTACCATTATATCCCTTATGAACAATTTAAACCTCAACATGTAGTCTAACTATATTGATCAAACTAACAATACTAGTAGTCCATTAACACTGAGAAGGAAACTACTAACTATTAACATGTCTGGAGCAATTCAACAAGGAATTAACATAGCAGTTACATAACAATTAATACAACAGTTAACAAGGCAATTACATAATGATTAACATAACAATTAATTTAGCAATAACAAGATAGTATACATGACTGTTAACATAACAATAATAGCGCAATAACAAGGCGATTTAGCTAACTGTTTACCATTTAATTCGTTGTGGCCTTTAGTCAATAAGAATGAATATGTTGACCATTTAACTCAGTGTAGAAAAATCAACAAAAACGCAGTGCACACATGGTGGCAAAAACGTGGTCATTACTGCAAGTCAGTTATGGATTGAATGGCTAAAAACATGGGCGATTCCAATAGTAACACGGTCAATTTTTAATTATCAAAACCATGGTCACTCCAGCGAGTAAATTTATGAATTGAATAGCTAAAAACATGGGCGATTCCAACAACAACACAGTTAATTTTTTAGGCAAAAATCGTGGGTGTTTCCAATAGAAACACAGTCAATATTTTAAGAAAAAATCGTGGGCATTTCCAACAACAACACATTCAATGTTTTAAGAAAAAATCATGGGCGTTTTAATCAACCACTTAACATATGTTTTTAAGCAAGTTGTGGGCGTGATAACAGCCACTCAGGCAAATGGTTGGGAGCAAAATCGTGGGCAGTCAAGTCGTGGTAACAACAAGGAACACAGATGGTGAAAAATGTTTTCATTCGCCTCGGATACCCAACAAACGCAAACAGGGATATAAAAGAAATGTTTTTCATTGATTTAAAGCATGAAAAATCACAGCCCAAGAAAAAACGCAGGCCAAGATAACAAAGACGTTTCTTTTTTTTTTCTATTTCCAGGATCCCCAAAAACGTAGACAGAGATAAAATAATCATTTCTAAACTAAAGGCTTAAGAAAAATCACAGCAAAGGAAAGGAACACAGTCAAACCAAGGAAGGTAATATTTGACAGTATCAAAAAAACAACAATCACAACCACGGGGACACGTAAATACACAAGATTTTAATAAAAGAAAGGTTCCTTTCACATTTAAAGACTTGCTAAGAAATATTACTCTATTCTTTTAACTTTGCTCCAGGCTGATTCTTATATGTATATTCAAGCCTTCAGAGATATCAACAATTTTAAATCATATTTTGTAGAAAATTTAATTATGAAATTTGTATTAGAAAAAAAAAATAGGAAATGGACAATGATGAATCACTTTTAACTAACGCCTATATATACAACAGAACCAACCAAGAAAAACCCCGTAGGGCTAAAACTTATCCATCTATGCACAATGCATATTTACCATTTATCCAAGAATAAAAATGCAGGGTGAGAATTTGATCCATCAAGATATAAAACGGGGTAAAAACGAGCTAAAGAAAATATATAAACATGTCGAGGTTGAAGAAAGACTTCGCCAACAATCAAAATTGCAGAGTTAAATAATCTCATCAAGGCCTAAGGTGAACCATCAGCCAAGGACAAACATCAAAGGTAGATGGCTGACAGGAACATCCTTCGCTCGTCATCCTCGCATAGAAAAGCAGGGCGTCGAGATCCATAGGTCTATCAATGCCGAAGTGATGACCATAGATCAGGCTCCTGGCCGACTGCTCAGGTGAGGACTGATGAGCTAGGGACGAAAGGAAAAACAACCACAATGGTCACAATCAAAACACCACAGGGCGATCAAGACATGCGGGAAAATCAAGGCCATGGGGGTCAATCAATCATCGAGCTAGGCTATGAAAAATTTCAGTCATCCATCTGGACAAGTAGTTTACTTACTCAAATAAACATCCAGATCCAAATCATAAATCCTACAACAATCTACCATACAAAAATAAAGAAAGTGTATCGTTGCCTGATCGCCCGCTCTGATTTGACGTACCGCGCACTCTGTGCAACTCCTTCTTGCTGACCGATGAGACTTCACCGGTACCTCCCAGCCAACGCTAGGGTTACTCTTCTTCCCCCTTATCCCCCCAAGCCGCAAAGGGGCCATGCACACTATCCAGAGATTCAACTAGCTCCCAGCTCCCCTCGCAAGGCCGAGCTACCACTCCTCACCGAGTTCGGTATCCCAACTGCCACAAGTTAAGTCAGTTAAGTATAGATATATGCAGCGAAATGTTACACAAACAAAATAGATCCTTCCTCCTTCTCCTCCCTTGATTATAAAGAGTTTCAAACCCCTTTACCTTCCCAAAATCCCAATTAAATTAATGTTTAATAATTTAATTCCTAAAAATCCTCCCTGTACAAGTGTCACCCATCCCCTTCATTCCTCCATAAATTAATTTCTTTAATTAATTAATTACCCTTATTTACCTCACCCACCTAGATTCACAGCTAGAATTGCTCCTAGGTGTCCCCAAAATCCCTTACAGGTTTTAATGACTTTCCCCATTATTAATTTGCTAGTTCAGTTTTAAAATAGAAAGTTCTTAAATGGTACATACTTTACTAAGTTTGAATTTCTTCTTTTTCCCTTGAGTTTCCCTTTTCTTTTTATGTTTCCTTCTTTTCCTAGTTTCCTAATTATTTTAGAATTCCCTCTTTCCCCTTTTCATGTACAACTCAATTTGGCAAGTGTAGAAATTAACTTTTTTCCCTTTTACCTTTTTAATTAATA
>ML794686.1:595106-606001 GCA_009831015.1 Picea engelmannii
TTTGATTGTTGAGATGCATCGATATGCGCTACCATTGATAAATCTTTTGAGCAGCATAAAGGAGTACAGGCTCGGTGGCGTTGTAGAACGATCTTGCGGGCAAACAAGGGATTGGTGTTTACTACCCGAACGTCTTTGCAATGACTTTGAAACTGCAAAACACTCTTGACTTTCAACTGGATCTTCTTCATCTAAACATAGAGACGGAGCTGAATCTTTCTGTTGGTGTTCTTCTATGGGTGCCATTCGAGAGGCGCTTCGAGCACAATACTAATCTTTATATGTAGACTGATTTTTTCAGATCGAGTTAGTAGAATAGATCAACTTTCCATGACAATATACAGACCAGTATAAGAACAACTCAGGATCAGTACTATCAATAAGCTTCACGGTAAAAGTAAGAAGAGGGTATGGTTTTCACGAAAACAAAGTCTGTGATCGAAAGATTTCAGAGATAATAAATTATTGCGACTTTAGAACATTGCAGACAGAAAAACCGGATATATGAACATAACAACTTGTTACCTCTGTGCCCTGGTTGGGTTCGAGCATGAATCGGAGAAGTAGGATTAGAATTTTCTGTTCTGAGACGGATAAAACAAATATCAAGGCGCAGCTATCCAGAAATTGCCCAAAGACTATAATTTGCAGGAGCGACATAGCCACGAAACTTGTGGATACTTATAGATTCATTTGGTTGACCAGCTATAAAGAATCTTCTAATCCTTATAATTTGAAAATATGACATAGCCACGATTTTCCTTTGATAAAAATGTATATGCATCTACAAAGTCAATTTCCGACACGGCCATGGCCATTATAGATTAATTGCAACTTGAATCTTAAAAAACTGGCATTATAGATTAATTGCAACTTGAGTCTTAAAAAACTCGAAGACGAATTTCATCGATGATTTCACACATTTTTTCGCTGGAGAAAGTGATTCGACACCATGTCGTGTTTCTTAAAAAGGAAGAAAGGGGCATTTGGCCCATACCAAATAGTCTACTTATTTTGTGTGAACTCTAATCATGGTCTTTCTTAGGAAAGTGGGTTTGATTTTCCCACGTTAAGATAGGCCGGCTTGACTTAAGATAGGCCGGTTTGATTGTCCCATGTGAAGGGTATTTTTTCATTTATATATAAAAAAAAAAATTATAATATGTTCTTTTATATAAAATAAATAATCGAAATCTGTGTGTATTCTATTTATCTTTGAGTACTAGATAAAGCTGTAATTGAATATATATGTGTGTGGGGGTAAGGTAGATATTTGATCTATAACATGATTTTTAATCAATTCCATTTAAATTTCATTTAATTTTGATAAATTTTTATGACCTTTTTGTTTTCTCAATGTTATAGTTTTAATTCAGCTTGTGATAAAGATTAATGTTATCTTATATATTGTCATATGAAATTAGTATACTTAATATTTTTGTATTTGATTATCATAATCTTTGTTTTGTTACTCCTAATACTTATAATCTTTTTTATGGAGATCATAGGGTGTTCTTACTAGAAGAACAATATTGTAAGAGTAAAAAAGAAGGATGATGATTATTTATAAAGAAACTTCTAACTTCTTGATGTACATATGCCAATAAAGAGTAGAGAATAGACAACAACCTTGCTGAACTCCCATATCACAATTGATTTCTTCAATGTTCCTGAACTTTGACTATTACATTCTTATATAACCTTATGGAAATTGGTTCAAAATACACATAGATATTAAATAGGCTTCAAAAAAGAAATGGTGCAACTTCCTACGTCATGTATATGGATATTCGATGAGAATCTACCTAAATCTATACATTAAACCAAGGTCAATGGTCAAAACTCTCTATAAAAGCTATAATTACACTCAATGCATGGAGGATCAATGTAAAGGTTCAAAATATCCCAAGATGATAGATCTTTCAATGAAAGAATTGGTGTGATTGGTGTGATTACCTAGATTTTGCATCATATATATGAACCTCTCTAAATATTTCTTCCTCTAAAGTACATAAAAATCTACCCAATTCCAATGCAATAGTTCAAATATATGGATTAAGAAAAATCTCTTTCTTCTGTGATCCATGTAGTATTAATGAATGGGATGATTGTGGATCGACCGATTGGGTTGATAGATGTGATCATGTATCACTCCCCATTAGTCAACGTATAAATATGGAATTATCCCAATTGGAGGAGGACCAATCAAATATTTCAACAAATTATCTTCACGTCTCAGATATTGTACTATCAGGTTCGATGAAACCTTCTATTAATTTTTGAATAATTATCATGAATGTTTTATTCTTTGATAATTTAGTGAACTCATGTATTGACAATCCATTTTCTTAGGGCACATATACGCAGTGGTTGCACCAAGAGGTAATGAATGGGGCACTAATTATTGGTTGGAACTTTTCTTAGAGGGAAAGAAGAACCTCATGCAATTACTAACAGACTCCGAAGGAATTGAATTTTCGATTGGGTCGATGGTTATTAAAGGTGAATATCTGACACGGAATGAAAGAACACAAAAGATAGGTGGTTATGTATTTCAATATTATATACCAAGTAAAGTTGTATACCACTTTACCAACTTGTTTTCTTGTACAAACATCCAACTAAAAAGAATGCCAAGTAAGAACTCATCGAAGGTATGATACTTCTTTCCTTACTTTGAGAACGAGTATTTAATGGAGACCATCAATATTAGAAGTGATTCCGATAGTGTACTTGAATGAACATATGTATGTAAAAGGAATAATTGAACAAATATTTCAGATTTGTGAATGACTGAAAATTTCTTTCAAGTTATGGTTGTTATGGTATTATTCTATGTTGTGGTTCCTTTTTTTTGGTAGGGAAATATGTTTAGCATTCCCTTTCCTTTAATTGCCTTTCTTTCCTTCCCTTCCCTTCCCTTTCCTTTCCTTCGCTTTCCTTGCCATGCCATGCCATGCCTTGTCTTGCTATGGCATACCGTGCCATGCTTTTCCTTACCATTCCATGTAATTCCATGCCATGCCTTGCATTTCCATGCCATGCCTTGCCTTGCTATGCCATGTCATTCCATGCCCTGCATTTCCTTTCATTACCATGACATGCCATGACATTCCTTTCCATGACATGCTAGACATGCCCCGCCTTTCCATTCCATGCCTTTCCATTTCTTTCCTTTCCATGCCATACCATGCCTTTCCTTTCCATGAGATTCATTTCCTTTCCATGCCATGCCATTCCATTCCATGCCTTTCCTTGTCATTCCATGCCATGCCATGCCTTGCATTTCCTTTCCTTGACATTCCATGCCATGCCTTTCAATGGAATGCCTTGTCTTTCCTACTCTTTCCATCCCATTCCATTCCATTCCTTTCATTGCCTTGCCTTGCCTTGCCTTGTCATTCCTTTCCATTCCATGCCTTACCTTTCCTTGCCATCCCATGTCATGCCATGCCATGCCTTACCTTTCATTTCCTTGTCATGCCTTTCCTTAGCATGCCTTTCCTTGACTTGTCATTCCATGCCTTGCCATGCCATGCCATAGCTTGCCTTACCTTGCCATGTTACACCTTTCCTTCCCTTCACTTTTCATTCCATTAAATGTCATGCTTTGCCATGCCATGTTATGGCATGTCATTCCATAACATGCCTTTCCTTTCCATGTCATACCTTGTTATGCCTCGTCTTCCTATGCCATGCCTTTCCATGTGTTTCCTTGCCTTTCCTTACAATTCCATTCCTTTCCTTTCCTTTCCATGTCTTTCGTTTCCTTGCCTTGCCTTTCCTTTCCAAGACATGCCATTCCTTTCCTTTCCATTCCATTCCTAGGAAGGTGTTAAATTGTCAGACATGCGATAAGCATTGAGAAAAACCCTAGTCTTGGATATCCTACAAAAAAAGATTTTCTGAGGATCATAATGATAGTCGAGGGGGGGGCACTAGCTAAAACCCGGTTCCCCACATCCAATGCAATCGACAATTCATCCATCTGATTCACAGTTTTAGTTTTATGGCGAGTTGCAACTCGTGTCCTCAAGTCATAAAGGGACATGTTGACAATTTGGTATGGGGGCACAAAATCCAAACCGAGAAACATAATGGAGTTCTGTAAGCTCCCACATTTTTGTTTCACCAAATCCCACATGACGATGCTACCCATAATTTCCTAACATAATGTTCTTGAAAATCGACCTCTTAGAATTTGCACAATGCCTCATTGAGGAAAACCCTAGTCTCGAAGATCCTGCAACAAACATTTTTCCAAGAAACATAACGACAACATAGGGGACCCATTAGCTGAAACTTGGTGCCTCATATCCAAAGCAACTAATGGCTTTTCCATCCAAGTCACAAGGGCTTCACCTTGTTGACCAATATCTTATCACATACATTCATAAAGGGGGTTTTTTAATTGTGAAAAATAAGGTCAATATATTGTAGGTATTGGGGGGGGGATGTCATGTCTCAAGGGGTCTATAGGTATTAGGGGGTATAAAAATGTGTATCTAGTTAAAATAGGATTTTATTTTATTGGAATGATGTATTAGGAGGGGGGTTCAAAAAAACAGATTTTGGGAGGTATTTATCAATATCTAGTGAAATTAGGGGTATTATTTAAAACCCCATGAGAACAGGTGCTATTTCATAGGTTCACTGAGTGAATACCTCATGATCCAAGTCCTAGTTTAATTTTTATCGCAAGATGCAACTTGCCTCCTCAAGCGATTCAAGGACATGTTGGAAATTTGGTCTAGTTGCATAAAATCCAAAACAAGAAGCATAACAATTTTTCATAAGTTGTCGTACATCTATTTGGACAAGGCTCACATCACAACACTACCCACAATCGCCCCACACAATGTTCATGAAAATCGACCTGCTGTTCAGAATTTGCACTATGCCTCATTGAGAAAAACCCTAGTGCCAAAGATCCTGCAACAAATTAGTTTATGAGGATAGAATGACAACGACAGGTTCTCACTAGTTGAAACATGGTCCCCCATATCTAAAGCAACTGACGGTTCATCCATCTAAATCTTGGTTTGAGTTTTATTATAAGTTGCAACTCACATCCACAAGCCATTCAGGGACATGTTTGCAATTTGGTATGGTGGCATAAAATCCAAACTGAGAAGCACAATGGAGTTTTGTAAGCTCATTTACTTATGTTTTTCCAAGTTCCATGTGACCATGCTACCCACAATCTCTTGGAACAATGTTCTTGAAAATCAACCTCTTATTTAGAATTTGCACTGTGCCTCATTGAGCAAAACCCTATTCCTAGAGATCCTAAAAAAAAACTCTTTTGGGGAAATGGAATGACAATAGAGGGGCCCCTCTACTTGAAACTTGGTTCCCTGGATCCAATGCTACCGACGATTCGTCCATTCAAGTCCCGGTTTGATTTTTATTGTGAGTTTTTAATAATGCACCAAATAATGCTCATGAAGGAGACACACCACCAAAACTAGACATCAATCCAATTAAAATGCCAAGTGTCCATATGGAATGTTCCCTCTAAAAATGTGCATGCATGCCACCACTCCACATGTGTGAATTCCAAGGACTCCAATGGATGAACCATTACTTGCATGAGAAAAACCTCAAACCTTTGTGGGTGAGATGAAAAAAAATGTCACCTTTGTTACACTAAGAGGGTTCAAAATTAAAAACAATTCCTCTTAGATTGTCCTTCCTATTTCTAAATTAGATCCCAATTTAAAAACATTTTTCACAGCACAAAAATACAATTTTAAAGAAATCAAAATTATCTATTTCCTTCTTAAGGTACAATACACCAATTCATGTCACTAGAAGTTAATAATCATCATTATCATCATCATTTACATAGAAACAATACAAGCTAATTTACTACTATTAGAGAATCCATAGACTATTGATAGAAAAAATATAAAAAAATTCATTGGTCATGGCGTACTAACATAAATCTTGGTTTTTAGAATGTTCTTTTTTTTTGAATTTTCAAATAAATCTGATTAAGAGTATACTATTTTTTATTTATATTTTTGTGGTAATGCTTAAAATGTTTCATATATTAATTTATAATTTGTTTTTTGATTTTTCAAAAAAAATAATTAATAGTACAATATTTTGTATTTATATTTTTGTGGTATTGCTTAAAATGTTTAATATATTAATTTTTTTTTTTAATTTTTAAATAATTTTAATTAATAATATAATATTTTTTATTTATATTTTTGTGATAATGCTTAAAATCTTTAATGTATTAATTTATAATAACTCATGTAATTTTAATGTTTAAATATAACAAATAATTCTTAATTTTAATTTTAATAGGAGAATTATATATATTTATTTTATAATAATATTTTTAAATATTTATATTTTTATATAAAAATAATAAATAAAATATGAGTTTCAATATTTTATAATATTGAATATAAAAATAACTATAAAAATAATATTAATAAATGATAATAACATTTCAAATTGATAATACTATTAACATTTAACATTTAAGTGTTAAATAATACACTATCCATTTTGTTTTTATAAAACTACTTTATAATTGCATGTCGTCAAAGGTTTTAAATATTGAAGAATGAGTGAACTTGTCATATGTATATTAACATTTAACTGTTAAATAGTACACTATCCACTTTGTTGTTGTACAACTACTTTACTTTATTATTGCATGTTGTTAAAGCTTTTAAATATTGAAGGATGAGTGAATTTGTGATATGTACATTAAAAAAAGAAATTTTGATTAAAATACAATTAGAATTGTTTTTTAAAGAAATTTTAAAATATTAAAAGTTATAGAATTAAGTATTTATGTAGTTATGTATACAAAATAATTTTTCATATTTATTTATATATTGGGTAAGTTCATATCTAAAGTATATCACAAAGCATATTCAATTATAAGAGTTAATGTTTTCTAAATTTTCTAGTACATGTTGTATGTTCATTGTAGGTTTTATTAAGAAATAATAAATTTTAGAAGACTTTGGGGCTTCCACCAAAGGGTGAGAATTCTATCCAAATAATAGAAGAATATAGAAGGAATGTCACTCTCTTTATGAGAATTGTAAATTTAGGATAATTGCATCCATTATTGATTATTTAGATTAATATATTTACCATTAAGAACATCATGAAAGCCATGTAAACATAGAGTTACAATAAATTGTTGAGAAGAATATCAAGTCTTGATGTATTTTTAAAATTTGACAAGGGAAAAGTACCCTTAAATATATATTAGTTTGATTATACACAACCACTTGAAACTAAAACACCAAACTAAAACACCATTATCGGAGAAAAAACCGCTTTATGGACCCCCAAACATCTGCAACTTACACTCTTGCACTCACATCTTCCTTTCCTCCACAACACAGAGAGCCAAACCTTCCTGCCCCTGGAGGTTCTATTAGGAGGTCGACAGCTGTGGGAGATCCTCTGTCTCTTAGACAGAAAAGAAAGAAGACTAATGGGAACTACCATCTGGTCGGCGGTCTACTTGGTCGACCCTTACACACCACCAGCACCAAGAAAACGCATAGGGCTTGGAAACCAAAACAAAAACACCCTAAACTGGTGCTTGGTATGGATGTAGGACTCTTTCAATCCTGCAACCTGGCACTTTGCACCCTGGTTGGGAGGCTTGCCTACAAGGATAAGTGTAAAAAAAGATTGGAAGATTGGATAACAACCTCCTAGAAACCTCTTCACGAACAATGCTTTAGTGGATCTGGAGCCGGCGAAACTTCTACCCACTTGGCGAAATGGAAGATCGGGCTCTTCTAGAATTGAAAAGCATCTTGATCGTTTTTTGGTGGCCGAAGGATTAATTTCACCCACACGCAAGATCCGAGCCTAGATAGATCTTCCTTTCCTCTCCGACCATGTCCCCATTTACCTTTAGATTGGAGAAGGAAGACCAGGGACAAAATATCCCTTCAAGTTTAATTCGTCCTGGCTGAAGGAGGTTGCATTTGATCAATTAGTTTGATTTGTTTGGTTCGACTCTACTCTCACGATTCCTGGGGATGCACAGGGAAACTTGGTTAGAAAACTCAACAGATTAAAAGAAGAGTCAATCATCTAGCTAAAAAGGAAAAAAACTTTGGAATCATCTAAGTTGAACAGAATTGAATGCCAGTTGGAGGAACTCTATAGACAGAAGGCACAAGACACCCATCAAGATGACTTCGAATATTCATTGCACCGTTTAGAGGGAACTCGTAATACAATTCTACATGAGGAAGATGATAGATGGCATCTGAAAAGTAGAGCACTATGGCTTACCAGTGGAGACAATAACACTTGATGCTTCCATCATTTTTCCAGTCACCGCAGGAATAAAAACATTATATGGGATATAGAGGAAGAGGATGGAAGTTATCTACATAAGACAAAAGATATCAAACATGCAGCATTTAATCACTACAAAACTTTCTACCAGGAAGCTATTGACACCAATCTACCTGACCAGATTGAAATAACTCAACTATTTCCACAATGGTTACGAACGAGGAGGTGAGAGCACTGGAATCTCCCTGCACAAAGGAGGAGATTCTCGAAGTGATTAAAGGCTTTACAGAAGAAAAAATCCCTAGCCTCGATGGGTGGACGGTGGAACTATACCTCCATTATTTTGATTTAATGGGATAAGACCTGTTGGAAGTAGTTGATGACTCGAGAATCAGAGGGATTGTCAAAAGGCAACTAAATAACACTTTTATCGTTCTGATACCAAAACAAAATCATCCACTACAGTTTTCAGACTACCGTCCTATCTCGCTTTCTAATCTTTGCTACAAGATTATTACCAAGATCATAGCTAAGAGAATTTGGCCCATTCTTTCCTGGGCACTATCAGAGGAACAACTTGGGTTTGTGAAGGGGAGGCAAATCCTCGATGCTATTGGAACTGCACAGGAGTGCATACACAGTATTAAGACAATAAAACTTCAAGCTATCCTCCTTAAACTAGACCTTAAAAAGGCCTTTGACTGTATCAACTGGATTTTTTTACAACTCATCCTACTTTAGTGTGGTTTTGGGGTCATCACAACAAACTGGGTGATGGGTTTCATATCCTCGGCCACCTTTGCAGGTTTGATCAACAACGAGGCTACTAAAGTTTTCCACTATGAAAGAGGGCTCTGACAGGGCTGCCCCCTCTCACCCCTACTATTCATCCTGGTCTTAGAGACCCTTAGTATTTTGTTAAAAAAAAGATATTCAAAAGGCAAACTACCGGGAATAAGATTTTCTAGATTGACTCAGATTCTGCATCTACTCTTCATATATGATGTGATCATCATGACATCGGCCTCCTTGTCTGAGTGGACAGAGGTTTTTAGTTTGCTGAACATTTTCTATTCTGTTTCAGGTCTGAAGATTAATTATCAAAAGTCAACCTTCTTAGCTACAAGAGTCCGGGATGAGTTCTTGATGGAACTAAAGACCCTTTTTGGCATCAATATTCAAGATCTTGTGGATGGACTCTGTTACCTTGGATTCCAAATCAAACTATCAAGCTACATTGCCAGGGATTGGAGATGGTTAATTGAAAAGTTCAAATTTAGAATCCTACATTGGTGCAATAGATGCTTAACTATGGGCGGAAGATACATCTTAATCAAGGTTGTACTGGAAAGCCTTCTGGTATACTGGATGGCCCTAGCACATATCCCTCTATCAGTGTTAAAGAAACTTAGGAAGTTGATTTTCGCCTTCCTCTGGAATGGAAGCAAATGAAACAAAGGTTACCACCTCTGTAGGTGGGAGATGGTATCAAAACCAAAATCACAGGGAGGCTGGGGCTTGAGAAATCTGCAAATATTCTACAAGGCACTCTCGACGAACATGCTTTGGAGAATTCTGATGGCTCCAGGCATTTGGAGTAAAGTTATAAAGGACAAATATATCACCCACCAGTCGGTACATGATTGGCTCATATCAACAATGGCTTATCCTCAGTGGGGCTCACAAACTTGGAAACACTTTCTGAAGCCACTCCTGATCCTATTACATTAGATAACGTGGCTACCGGGTTCCGGATCCTCAATAGAGATTGGAAGAGACGCTATTCTTGGAATGGGTAACAAATCCATGCTAACATCTAGGCTATTGGAGTGCCTGCACGATAAAGGCATACATTATCTGTTTCAAATAAAGCTTCCACCTAGCCGCGGTCTGATAGGAGACTCCTGGCTATCGATTTCTTCATTGGACCTGGACAATGAACTCAGGGCAGAATGGATTTGTTACATACAGAACCTAATTGGTGTAGGGATCCACCTACAGGAGCAGCCAGACACCCGCATATGGACAAGAGGGGACAAAACTAGAATTTACTTTGTTAAAAACCTTTACCAAGCGATTGTAGAGCTAATCTGGAAAAATCATGATGAGACTTGGCAAAAAGGACTGTGGAAATGGAATTGCCCACTGAAAATTAAATTATTCTTCTGGTTATTGGCAGAGAACAAACTACTAGTGTGGGATAACCTATAAAGACGTGGCTGGGCGAGACCCAAACGGTGCATTTTGTGCAAGATGGATAACGAAACTACACTACATCTCTTTGTGAATTGCAAATACACCTGAGAAGTCTGGAAACTTGTCACAACAGCTTTAATCCTACCCGATAACTGGACTGGAACCTCGACAAAACATTGTATCAGTACCTGGTACCCTAGACGCCAGAACTATCCAATGCTGCCAGCCACACTATGCTGGAATATATGGATGGACAGGAATGCTTCCTTATTTGAAGAAAGGTCCCCCTTGATCCATCTGGTGACCAAAAACATATTAACAATGATGGACGCCCCAGTCACACAAGCAAAAGATCCTCCTACTCACAGAACTACCACAACTCTTCCATCAGACAGAGTCAT
>ML794686.1:612043-623437 GCA_009831015.1 Picea engelmannii
TGTATGTGCCAGGAATAAAGAAAAATTTGATCTCTGTGTCCACCATTACAGATCAGAACTTGAAGGTTGAATTCTTCAAGAATTATTGCATAGTGAAGGATCTGTTGGACCACTTCCAAACTGTTGCAATGGGAGTCAGAGCATGAGGTCTATACAAACATGATGTTACCAACAAAGCACATCATGCACTGACTTCTACAACTATGCCAACAAAGATTCTTTGGCATCAAAGGTATGGACACATCAATCATCCTGATTTATTGTTATTACAGAAAAAAAAATATGGTTGAAGGACTTCCCATGTTAAAGAATGAAAATGCTTTTTGTGATGGATGTGCATTAGGAAAGCTGCACAGAGATGAAGTCCCCTCTAATCCTGATAAGAAAAAGAAATATGTTTTAGATCTTGTGCATACTGATGTTTGTGGGCCTATGCAGACTAGGTCTTTAGGAGGTGGATTTTACTTTCTATTATTTATTGATGATTGCACGAGATACACATGGTTTTACTTCCTTAGACGAAAAAGTGATGTTTTTGAGTACTTTAGGGAATTCAGAACCATGGTGGAAAAGAAGATAGGAAAATCCATCAAAATTCTTCATTCAGATCAAGGGGGAGAGTATAAATCAAGAGACTTCCACAAATATTGCAAAGATAATGGAATAGTACAACAGTTTATAGTACCTCACACTCCATAGCAAAATGGAGTCGCTGAAAGGAAAAACATAACTCTGGTAGAGTGTGCACGCAGTATGATGAAAGATAAGAATCTCTCAAACGCATTTTGGGATGAATCCATAAATACTGCAACTTATTTAAATAATAGAAGTCCAACAAGGTGTCTTGATAATGTTACTCCTTTCGAAGCCTTAAATGGTTCCAAACCTGCAGTTCATAATTTGAAAGTATTTAGGTGTAAGGATTTTGCTCATATTCCAAAGGAGAATAGGAGGAAATTGGATGTTAAAGCCATTAAATGTATTTTCATTGGGTATTGTTCTGAATTTAAAGCATACAAATTGTTTGATCCTGCTACTCACAAAATATTTGCAAGTAGAGATGTACTTTTCCATGAGAAGGAAGCAGGAAATCATGACGACAATAATCATGATGAATGGCAGAGACTTCTTGATGAAGGAGTTAAAGAAGAGAAGCAACATCCCACACAACAACAACCATCCCCGTAGCGACAGCAGCAGCAGCAGCAAGAAGGACTCAGTGATATGGACAATTCAAGCAGTCACAGTTCACCTAGAAGTGAAGACAGATCTTCACAAAGTGGGGAGGAAGATAATCAGTAGAGAAGATATTCAAGACAGATTTGGCTTCTTGAGAGGTATAAAGACTATGCCCTAATGAGTAGCATTTCAAATGTTATAGAACCCATGAGTTTTGATGAAGCTAATGAACATGATGAATGGAGAAATGCAATGGAGGAAGAATATGAATCTATAATGAAAAACAATACTTGGGAATTGACTGAGTTGCCTAAACATAAGAAACCCATTGGATGCAAATGGATATACAAACCCAAGTTTAAATCAGATGGTAGTATAGATAAGTATAAGGCTAGACTGGTGGCAAAGGGGTATTCACAAAAAGAAGGTATTGATTATGCTGAAACATTTGCACCAATAGCTAAATTGAATACTATCAGAATGTTAATTGCTTTAGCTACAAAGTACCATTGGAAGCTGCATCAATTAGATGTTAAATCTGCATTTTTGAATGGTGAGTTAAAGGAAGAGGTTTACCTTACTCAATCTGAAGGGTTTGTTGAAAAGGGGCAAGAACACTTAGTGTGTAAGTTAAAGAAAACATTGTATGGACTAAATCAGGCACCTAGGTCATGGTATGAGAAGATAGACTCTTTCTTTCTTCAACAAGGTTTTATGAGGAGCAAAAGTGATCCAAATATGTATACCAAATTTGATGAACAAGGGTATATAGTATAGATTTCATTATATGTTGATGATTTAATAATTACTGGAAATGCAGAGAAGTTAATAGATGAAATCAAGGAGCAGTTATCAAAGGTATTTGAAATGAAAGATCTTGGTGAGTTACATTACTCCCTAGGTCTTGAAGTTTGGAGAAATGCAGGCCAAACTTTTGTTTGTCAGAGTAAGTATATCAGAGAAATACTTAAGAGATTTAAAATGGATTAGTGTAAGTCTTATACTGTTCCCATGCAACAAAATGTGAAACTTTCTTGTGATGATGGTTTGAAGGAGGTGAATGGCACTGTGTATAGACAGATGGTGGGTAGTCTGAATTATCTCACCACAACAAGACTTGATATTTCATATTTTGTGAGTGTGTTAAGTCAGTTCATGGAGAAACCTCATGAAAGCCATTGGAATGCAGCAAAGGCAGTACTCAGGTATCTAAAAGGTGCACTTGATTATGGTATTAAATATACTGATGCATATGATATTGAGTTGACAGGTTATTCATATTCTAATTGGGCTGGAAATCTGAATGATCAAAGATCAACCACTAGATATGCGTTCAGCATTGGATCCGGGGTTGTTTCATGGAGCAGTAAAAAGTAGCGGACTCTATCTTTGTCTTCTACTGAAGAAGAATATAAAGCCTTGTGTGCAGGAACTTGTGAAGTTGTTTGGTTAAGAATACTTCTTCAAGATGTTGGAGAAGAATGAAAGGAACCTACGATGATCATATGTGATAATCAAAGTTCAATCAATATTGTGAAGAATCTGATTTTTCATGCAAGGACAAAGCATGTTGAAGCTCAGTATCATTTTGTTAGAGAAAAGTTGCAGTCAAATGAAATAACTCTTGTGTATTGTAATACTAGTGAAAATGATGTTGATATTTTCACTAAGCCTCTTGGAAAGATTAAGTTTGAGCTGTTTAGGGAGATATTAGGTGTAGAAGTCAATCCATTCTCCATTAAGGGGGAGACATAGAAATAATGGAGTAAGCGTCAGTTGTAAATGCTAGTTGTAAGCACCAATTATAAGCTTCAGTTGTGAGAGTCAGTTGTAGGCGTGTTAAGAATCAGTTCATAGTTAAGAGTCTAGTTGTCTTTGGTTTGCATGTAACCGACTCGATAGAGTCTTTTCCTATATAAGGATGTAATCCGTCTTCATTGAAATATATAGAAGTGAGCGTAGCCTCATCGTGTGTTTGTTTCTCATATTTTAAGTAGAACAACTCAAGATCAATACTATCAATACGCTTCACAGTAGAAGTAAGAAGAGGGTATGGGTGTGATCGAAATATTCCAGAGATAATAAATTATTGCGACTTTAGAACATTGCAGATAGAAAAACCGGATATATGAACATAACAACTTTTTATAGCTATGCACTGGTTGGGTTCGAGCATGAATTGGAGAAGATGGATTAGAAATTTCTGTTCTGAGACAGATAAAACAAATAACAAAGCGCAGCTATCCAGAAATTGTGCATCAAATTTTAGGTAGTGACTATATGCATCATGCCCAAAGATTATAATTTGCAGGAGCAACATAGCCATGAAACTTCTAGATACTTCTAGATTCATTTGGTTGACCAGCTATAAAGAATCTTCTAATCCTTATAATTTTCAATTATGACATAGCCACGATTTTCCTTTGATAAAAATGTGTATGCATCCACAAAGTCAATTTCCATTCGACACAGCCATGGCCATTATAGATTAATTGCAACTTGAATCTTAAAAAACTAGCCATTATAGATTAATTGTTAATTGCAACTTGAGTCTTAAAAAACTCGAAGACGAATTTCATTGATGATTTCACACAATTTTCGCAGGAGAAAGTGATTCAACACCATGTCGTGTTTCTTAAAAAGGAATAAAGGGTCATTTGGCCCATACCGAATAGTCTACTTATTTTGTGTGAACTTGAATCATGGTCTTTCTTAGGTAGGTAGGTTTGATTATCCCACGTTAAGATAGGTCGGCTTGACTTAAGATAGGTTGGTTTGATGGTCCGACGTTAAGGGTATTTTCCCATTGATAAAATAAAATAAAAAAATATTATAATATGTTCTTTTATATAAAATAAAAAAATATATTTATATTAGTAAATATAACAGTTATTTTACAAAAGTTGTCATGTACAAGACAATTATTTCCTTCTTACATCATTGTTGTCAATAAAACAATGCTTCATCAAACAAAATTTAATGGTATAATTGTTGTCAAAAAAACAATCCTTCATCAAACATTGTCTATGTAAGTGCTTTTACAAAAGATAAACTTTTGTTTTTGCTTATCATCTTACAAAAAAATACAAAGCTACATGATCTTTTTCTTTTGTTGCATAACTATATTAGCTGATAGACATTCTTTCAAATCTCTCTATTTGCTTCATTCTTTCAAATCTCTCTATTTGCTTTCATCTACCCACTGCATAACATATCCCATCTTCTTCCATCTGCATTGCTTGTTTTGATACCTGGTCCACTTCCTCATTGAATTCTCTATATATATGTAGTGCTTTTAGTTGTTGGAACTTCCCACTCAACACTCAAATTTTTGTCATCTAAGGATGAAGAGTACCCACCTGTAAATTGTTTTGATGAGAAAACCAGTCAATAAGAATCTTCGAGTCACCAACCAGTTGTAATGTTTTTACCTTTTTGAAGCAAGCAAAGTATAGGATACACCACAGAGGATAAAACTCCCCCCTTGGTATTTGTTCCCGTACCACAATTCATCTGAATGCTAAAAGTACCCAAATCTAGACATTTTAATATAGCGGCAACCCCACATTTTTTTCCCTTACATTGCGATGCACCATAAAAAAAAACAACTCATAGATTCTAGTCTAAGAAGGGAGGTCTAGCGATCCTAACATGTTCTACAGTTTGTGTATATTTGATTTGGCCCAGGTCCTGTATAATTTTGTTGCAAACCCTAACCAAAGAAGGTGTATGGTCATAAAAAATAACCATATTCCTATGCTTCCATATCTCCCAGCAAATATAGTAAGGAATTTCTTTCCAATATTCCATTTTTCTGATCTAGAATTGAAAACACTCAATAATCTATCCTCCCACCCATCATCTATCAATTTTTAGTTTTGTTAAGATTAAGGCCCAAATATCTCTGACAAATTGGCACTGAACAAATAAATGATTCATTGTTTCCTCTTTTTCCCCACAGAGGACACATCTTCTAGGACCAATCAAACCTCTTTTTGCCAAATTTTCCCAAGTGAGAATTTTTGTTCAAACATCAACCAAAAAAATAATTTAACTTTTAAAGGTATTTCCCACTTTCAAAGTTCTATGTACCAGAACTTTTGACTTCCCTCCATATCCTCCCGCATTTGAACTTCATATGTGTGTTTTGCATTAACAACTCCTCCTTTGGTATTCCATGACCACAATATAGAATCATTTTCAGTAGTTAATCAAAACATGATCCAACTAAACCTTTAACATAAGTTTCCCATTCCTCTTTTAGTCATCCCTATAGTCCAAGAGTCTCTTCATTTTTCCAACTTAAATAATTTGTATTCTCGATATCCATTATCCCTGCTTGTGTCAAAAAATTAATGCCTTGAATATGAAGATTATTAATTAAATTCTTTGATAGTTTATAATAAGATTGTGACTCAATCATTGGATCTACTCCAATTATAATATTCCATCCATTTCTAGGATTCCAAACAAGACAATCAGTGATGATGGATAAAGAGGATGTTAGAGCTCTCCAACAATTTCACATACGAGCCCTGCTTTTCTGGCCTTCCCTGAACCATTTAACTACAGTTTGTGTTTTCAGATATTTTTTAATGGCCACTTCATGCCATAGTCTGGGAACCATTAGACACCTCCACAAACTTTTGGCTGCCAATACTTTTCCAAATGTGTAAATATTCTTTATAACCCACCCTCCTATCTTTTTTGGTTTAGCAATTCTTTTCCAATTTATCAAATGCATAACTTTTTTTTGTCTTTTCCCATTCGAAAGGAAACTAAACATCCTTCTTTTAATTTTATATAGTAAGCCTTTTGGAATCTTAGATAAAGAGAGACAGTATACATGTATGCTCTCTAGTACTAATTTAACCAAGGTGACCCTAGCCCCTAAAGTAAGCCATCTATGGCTCCAATTCGATATTTTATGTTTATTCGATTTATTTTTGAGTACTAGATAAAATTGTAATTGAATATATTATATTAATTTTATATATAGTATATTAAGGTAGATATTTGATCTATAACATGATTTTTAATCAACTCCATTTAATCTTAATCAACTCTATGACCTTTTTGTTTTCTCAATGTTATAGTTTTAATTTAGCTGCTGATAAAGATCAATGTTATCTTATATATTTCCATATATGCAATTAGTATAATTGATATTTTTGTATTTGATTATCCTAACCTTTGTTTTGTCACTCCTAATGCTTATAACTTTTTTTATGGAGATCATAGGGAGTCCCCGCCACAAGAACAATATTGTAAGATTAAAGAAGAAGGATGATGAGTATTTATAAAGAAACCTCTAACTTGTTGATGTATAGATGCCAATAAATGATAGAGAATAGACAACAACCTTGCTTAACTCCTATATGACAATCAATTTCTTTAATGTTCCTTAACTTGACTATTACATTTTTATATAAACTTATTACAATTGGTTCAAAATACACCTAGATAATAAATAGGCTTCAAAGAGGAATGGTGCCACTTCAAAGAGGAATGATGCCACTGCCTAGAGTTTGTCTCATGTATATGGATATTTGTAAATATTTTATTTTCATAACTTAATCAAAATCTACCTAAATTTATAGGTTAAACCAAGGTCAATGGTTATAAAAGCAATAGTTATACTCGGTGCATGGAGGATCAAAGTATAGGTTCAAAATATCAAAAGATAATAGATCTTTCAATGAGAAACGTGTGATTACTTAGATTTTGCCATATATATATATATATATATATATATATGGACCTTTCTAAATATTTTTTCCTCTAAAATACAACAAAATCTACCAATTCCAACTAATTAATATATAAGACATTGTATATATAAGACATTGTGTACACGTTTTTAATTAGTAGATACAATGTTTTAAGAAAGATTAAAAGTGAAAATGTTACATAAACAACAAAAACTTTATATGCTTATTTTTAAATTTAAATAACCATATGAATAAATTTCTTATGCAATTGAATGAATATATATTTTTTTACTACAACTTCTAAAATTTCACACAAAGAAATCATTCTTTTAAAAAATTATTATTTTGATGTTTATAAATATATTATAATAGTTTATTATTAATTATATAATTTGATTTAGATTACATAATATAGAATATATTTATATCTAAAATGTTCATACAAAGTTAGACATATTTCATGCTTCTTTTAAATGTTTACTTTATTTTTATATTTATAAATATATATTATAATATTTGATTATTAATTTTATAATTTATTTTAAATTACATAATATAGTATGTATATATGAAAAATATTAATATAACAATTAGAGAGATTTCATGTTTATTTCTTTAGAATGACCTATAAAATCATTTTTTTATTAATTAAAATTATGAAATCAATTTTGTTATTAATTAAAATTTTGAATATGACCAAAAAAAAATATATTTATTTCCTTTCGCTTAATATGTTGATGGAAAACCACACAACTAACTTAATAGAAATAAATATGTGTAGATACCTATGGAGGGATGGTGTATGGTAAAACTATATTATCAAACATGACCGAGTTAGTGAAATATTGCCATAAGAGACCTTCCTAGGAGACGCAACGATCTGTTATAATCTTGAATCTGATTGTATAGGGCGATCGAATGATTGACATTCGCAGAAGATGAAGTGATAGCTCTTAATGTTGAACCTTGACATTGGAGATTGCATTGTTTTGTAAATAATATTTTATATAAGTGCATCTCTAGAATGTGGATGAGTATGGTAGATTGGTTAATTTTAAATCATAATATTTTAATCGCTTTCTTTCATAAGAATCATTTGATCTAACTCAATGTGTAGTTTGTGCATGAGTTTAGTTGATCTAATTCCATGTATAGTTTATGCATGAGTTTAGTTCCCAAGTTGTGCAATGATAGATCATAGAGTTTTTCCATTGGGAATTTCATGCTTTTGTAAATAAAAAAACATTTAATTTCATGATACTTTTTTATCTAATTTTATATGTAGTTTTTGAATGAATTGGATTAATTGGTTAAGAGTTTATCTTTTTCCTTGTTTAATCTCTTTATTTTAGGTATTAGGTATGCACCTTGTTAAAATATTTTTAATTCCTTGTAGAGAGAAAACATAATTTGTATAATTAAGTGTTTTATTCATTATTTCTAATCATTATAATTATAATTGTTCAACACTCTTGGGTGATGATGTATTATGTTTTTTTACCCTTCTTTAAGGGAGTGTGATGTGGTTCACTTCAAAATATTTATATTTAGTTGATAATTATCATTCTATGTAATAGATTGGTTTATTTTTTAACATAATGTAGAATTTGGATTGGTTATTACTTACTACTAAAAGATGGAGCCATAGCTTGCTTCTTGAAGGCGATGCGGCTTGTTTCTTTCCAACAAGATGCACATGCCAATACGTTTGTTACACTATGCCAATTCTCAAATCATAAGTGCTATCTTAGGGAGGTCTACATTTGAATATACAGTTTAAAATGCATCTAAATAAGGATTTATCTCATGTTCTGCTAATTCTCACAGAATAAGTGTTATCCTAGGTTGGTATACATTTGGAGATAAGGTTTCACATCTATCTAAATTAAGGATTTATCTAATGTTCTATCGATTTTTAAGGTATATTTAGACAATTTAGACATGTGTTGTTTTTCCATTGTAATTTTCACGAGCATATGCAAAAAAAAAAAAAAATTGTTAATGTGGGACATAATCTTTTATATTAGCATTGTTATGCAACACTTTTAGAAAGGAATTATGATTGTAAGTGTGAAAAATTGTTTATTTAGGACCACATGTCTTACACTTCACAAAGAATTAGTGTTGTCTTATTGGTGTGTGCGTTGATTTGTCGACTTTCAAGATTGTACTCCTTGTACTCCTCATGGAACCACAATGTGTTGTGATAGTGACATTAACGAAATTTCTAAAGTGTTTACATGAGGGAAAACAACAAAGAATAATAACCTCTAAGTTCCCCTATAAAAAATAAGATCTCATCAACATCTTCCTTTGAAGAATAAGTATATTTCTGTAATCTCACAATTTTCACCCTTGAACTATTAAAACAAACTATTTGCTTATTGTAATGATATGATTATGTTTATGGATAAATTAACCATATGAGATAAATAAGTATCTACCATGGCTAATAATTTCTAATGATGCAAAAGTTCTCAGTGTGAGTCTAAGGCGAAGTCCCCATTAATGGACATTAGCACAGATATCATTAAGGGTGTATATACAAGAGAGCTTGATTTGCAAGACTTTTCCATGTGGGATGGGAGGGAATCCTCCAATAAAAACTAAATGCTACTTAAATAAAATTATTATAAATTGGATAATTTGTGACTACAAAACCAAAAAATTTGGTCATGACATTTGTTAAACAACTAATACTACCAAATTTGAGGAATTTTGATGTATTTTAAGTGACATTGTTGTCAATTATTATCATAAACTACTAATTGTTAGGATATTTAGAAACTTAGAGGTTATTTAATATCAAATTGGTATAATCTATCATTAGGTTAAAGTGTGTTTCTTAGTGTTTTTCTTTAGTATGCATTTCTAATCCAACTGTCACGATATGTTCCTGAAATAGAGTGATTTGACGACTCATATTCCCATTGACCTTAACGAGTACATTGATCCATGGCTTTACACTCAATTGGTCCATGATACCTATGTAAATGATGTTGAGGGTGACTTTTGGATGATCGATTGTGAAAAACTATCTTTTAATATTTTTCTTTTACATTAACAAATTGTCTCAAGTGGCCACATTGGTAGGGACTGTGGATGTTTATGCATAGGGGTTTTACCACATAAAAACATCATTATTTTTATCTTTGATATGGTTGTGTGAGTGGCTACTGAAGGTGTTCTTATTTTGTGAAAATACCATGTGTTGTGGAACATGGTATCATAGCATGTTTGAATAACCGCTCTCACTGTAGATCGAGATCTTAAAGCTCTGTTTCACATCTCTTGTTTTCGTTATTTCCATACATTTATGAGATAAGAGGACTATTCGATTGCATACAAAGTACTCATTCAATTAGAATTGCTTTTCATTTCACTCGAAAAGGTTTTCGTTTACCCAAGATACAACCATTTTAGTCATATCCAAAGGTATAAAGCCTAAATATGGCCTTCTAAGATTTTTTACATAGATAACATTTTGGTTTTAAGTTTTTGTGTTCGAGTTTCCACTCTTTCTCATCTATGTATGCTCGTCTGCATGCACTCTATGGGATCTAGGAAAATCATAAATAGAGCGAAAATATTTTTCTTTTCTGTGTATGCTCTTTGTCATGCGTTCTGTGCAATCTTGGTAAATAAAAAATAGAGAGAAAAATTATAGTTTCCGGAAAATCTTAGAGAGATGTAACACCTTGTTGTTGCTGAGAAGAGAATTTTTTTGTGTGTGTGGACACATGAAAACAAGTTTTTTTTAACAAACACTTCAAATCTATGTTCGAAGACAAAAACAACAACAACCCTCATCCTCATTCTTAAGATTATAATATATTTTTCACTAACTCACTTGGTTGGAAGACTCAATATTTAGTAAGAGATATTGAGTTCAAGTCTCCTTTTTGTTACTTTTTGAAAATGTTCACATGAACCAACATTTACTTGTGACGTGGATTTTTTTTATAACTTATGTCTTTTTAAAATATGACATAAATTTCACATCTAAGTTCGTTTTCATATGGAAGATGTGCTAAGAAGTAAAATATTGTACCAAACTACATTAAGAAAAGAAGAAAAACCCAGTGATAATGAAAATAAATTCAAATGGGATAGTACTAATGATGAAGAAGAATGTCTATCTCTCCCACTAGATAAGTTTTCAACTTCAAAAAATTAATGCTCCCCACGAAACTTCTAAAAAGCTTCAAGCTTTAGCTTTATTTGGTAAATACAATTTTATTGTAACTTCTCCTCAAACCAATATTTCTTTTTAACATTTTTAACAATAATTTATATATAGATTATACCTTTTAACAATTGTTTAGATGTATAATGTTTATGAACAATATCTCATATCTAAGTCTCATGGCATTGACATGACAAGGTACCTATTCAATGGTGCTAGCAACAATTCTCTTAGCTAGTAAAAATTTGCTATCCATTTCTTTTGAAGTATTTAAATTAAAGTCTATAACTGTTCTCCATTTAGATGCTAATATCATAT
>ML794686.1:650831-672041 GCA_009831015.1 Picea engelmannii
GGCTACAGTTGATCTGTGACGACATAAGGATGGGGCAAGAGACCTGTATCCTTATGTCGGTGCTCTTTTATGGCTTTCGTGGGAGAAACGCTTCAATTTCAATACCAAAGAAAACAGATCACATCCAATGAGAAAACATAGAGTCAGCAGAATAGATAAAATTTCCAAGAGAAAATACAAATTAGTGTAAGCGCACGCCAAGATGAGTAGTATCAATCAACTTGATATTAAAAATAAGATGAGGGTACATGTTTCAGGAAAACAAAAGCTTTGGAAAATGGGTTTCACCTATTGGATTTTGCGAATTGAAAAGTTTTCCCTCTGAAAAACGAATATAAATTTCATAACAATGTGTTCTCCAGATGCCCAACGGGTTTGAGGATAGATCAAGGAAAATGGTTTTGAATTTTATTTGTAGCCGGCCAGGAAAAACAAATAGCAAGGCACACTTCTCCAGAAACTGTCAATACATATATAGAAATTAACACAGAATCCCTCAGAATCTGCATTATTAGATGCATCACGGGATAATATCATGAATTATAACTCTTATCCATTTAGTTGACCGAGTACAGATATTTACATTCGATATCCAGACTCCATGCACAATGTATCACTTTCAAATATTATCCCTTAGTGCAGTGATACCCTGCAAACTTGTGACACATTTAATTGGTAGTGATATTTCAGTATATTGCATTTCTAAGAAACAAAGGTCCCCACACCCACATATATATATTACATATTCATATGATTATATATATATATGAAAACATAAATATAATAATTAATATACGTTTTTTGTTTGGAAATATTTATAATAAACATAAATATACATTTGTAGCAATAAGTACACAAACATGCATAGGAATTGATATATTCATAATAAATAATAATCATACACTTCGTACAAAACCTTTATAAACTTAGTTCTTCTCTCAAAATATTGTAGACATATAAAACTCTTCAATGTTTCTACCCAAAATTATTTATAGGCCTTTTCCCATTTAAGTATTTATAATACACATCAATATACATTTGTAAAAAACTCTAGCAATAAGTACACAAACATGCATAGGAATTGATATATTCAAAATAAATAATATTCACACACTTTGTACAAAACCTTTATAAACTTGGATCTTATCTCAAAATATTGTACACATAAAACTCTTCAATGTTTCTGCCCAAAATTATTCAATGTTTCTATCCACATGCTAGAGTTTTGTTCATACAACGCATGCCCTAAGTACTATGATGGCTCTCCTCGGTGGAGAGTTTAATGTATTACACTGGAAATTATTAGCGTGGGCATCTTTCTTTAAGGAGTTATAACATAGTACTATAATGGCCCTCTTAGGTGGAGAGCTTAATGTATTATACTGGAAATTATTGACCAGAGCATTTTTAAAGAAGTGGAAGGAGTATATACCCACACAGCTTCTCCACGTAAACAAGCACATTGAATCTTACCATTATTAAGTACATGGATTTGTATATTATATTTTCTACTTCAACTCGGTGTGATGCATTAGTGGTTGATTTGTGAGAGTTTTACCTTTTTTGTGGATTGCTTCTAGTGCCATAACTCAAAAAAACAAACTTCACACAAAATACGTGATAAAAAAACACGTGGAAAAATATAGTAAAACAACACTTCAAATGGCAACAACTTACCAGAGAGGCTGCAGATCAGCAAGTTCCTGCGTGTTTGAGAGTTAGTAATCAGTAAATTTTTAGAATAAGTAACTCAATAGCAATGAGAAACGTTCGTGTCATGTCAACCATGTGTTAAGAGAAAAACCAATCGTCAACAACTCGAGATCCAGAGACATGCACATGTGAGGGACGGCCTTGAAAATCTACCGAAAATTATTCTGTCAGAGTCCCTGTCCAGAAAAAGCCTCTATCTGTTTGCAGTAACGAAGGAACTAGCTGGCTGGAAAAGCAATGATATTTATAATGTTTCTAATTTTGTAGAATATAATTTATAAAATGTTTTACAAGGTAATCGTATATTAACCCAGCCACTCAAAACCGTGGTTGATGAACGCTGAGAGCCGATGCCAAAGCTTCCGCCCGCAGGTTAATCGCAGGAACATGGTGCCATTCGCCTACGATGACAAAGCTTCCGCCAGAAGGTTAATCGCCTGAGCATCGTGCCGTCCGCCGGAACCCTAAACGCTCTAATGATTAACGGACTCAACGACATAGACATGTACGAAGGTTATAATATTCAATCCTAGTTTTTAATTTGTAGATACTGCGAAAAATATTCTTTTATCATTAGATTTTACATAGGCATTGCATATTTTTTTTATTAAAAGAATAATATTAACTAATATTAAAAGACTAATTAATCTAAAAATTTTCAATAAATATAGATCTCTGGGCGTAATTAAAAAAAAAATGGCGTTCAACATGGGATATGAGAAAGAAAAAGACTTAGAATCTACTCACAAGTTAACAGGTACATTCAAAATTTGAGATGAAAACTAACTGTAACTCAAATACTTTCTAAAACTACGCTGCATATGAGTTGTTAACATGAACCTGGTCACAAGTTCAACTAAAATACTGAGCACGAACCTCGTCACATGTTCTGTATAATTAAATGCGCTGTAACATATAGTTTCTAAAATATGTTGTAAATGAATTGTTCGCACAAACCTGGTCACAAGTTCTCGATAATTAAGTGATCTCTTTGTGCCAACAGTATAGGGTCTAAAATGGTTTTTAACTTGAATACTTTCTAGAGCACTAAATGAGCTGTTAGCACGAGCCTTGGCACAAGATTGAAACATATCTCTTATCGATATCTTATTTCTCTTTACAATTGAAATTTATTGGTCCACTGAAATCAAATATTTTCAATTCTCTTATTTACACGATGTTCTCTATAATATGAATGTATATCATCATATAAGACAAAATGGCCACTTTATCCTAAACTCTCTCAAATCCACTCTCAAATCAATAGAAATCACTTACAAGGAATTCATGTATAAGTAATGTGTTACTAAGATATTTTTCCAGATAATTAGGGATTTCATTGTTGGATGAAGTAATTTTTACCAACCACCGAAACTTCCACCAACTTCGAGCTACTGTTCCTCCACCTACATATCCACCAACGCTTTCAGATATTTTCCGCTCTGAGAACTTTTCATTCTTGAGATCCTTCTAAAAACTTTTATAAATACGAGACAGTCGTAATCATTTCGATACAACAATTAAAATTACTTTGTCTGTTCTTTTCTGTGTTTTCCTTTGCTTCTGCCCACTTCAACGTGGTATCAGAGCGAGGTTAGCTTTGAGATCCAGGAGAGTGGTGAGGGCTAGGAGAGCCGTGAGGGTCGTGAGAGTTGGAGAGCGCCTGACTGCTGTGAAGGTTGTGAAGTCGATATCCGTCCGCAAAAAATTCTTCAAGAGTTGTAACCTTATCCTAGTATCTGGTGTGCGACTGACTGTAAGTCTTTATTTTGGTAGTCTAGTCGCCAGTATTTTATCTAGGCCACAGTATTTTATCTAGGCTAGTTGATAGACTTGATGGGTTTCAAGTTGGCAGTCGTATATTACTCTTTGATTTGGCAGTCGGTTTCTTAGTATATATGCAAATTCTTTTCTGCACAAATACATTCAAGTAGGCTACAATGCAGTTCTCAAGGTTGATACTTGAACTATACAAACAGTATATTGTTCTAAATGATAAATTAAAAAACATTGATTTTGGTTATTAGCACATTGGCTTATTATGCTTAATCACCAGAAAGTTACTTGCTCTCATATGGGTTACATTAGCTGGATAGTTAAGATTCAATAAATTAAAGTTTGGTTGTTTGGAAATAACGGTTATTTTAGAAAGGTTACCTGAACATTGAAGTTTGGCAGTATTTGTACATCGTGTTTGTGGTATTGTGTAGCTGAAATTTTTTTGGGCTTGATTTTTTTGAAAGATGGAGTCAATCATGTATCAACAACTTATGATTCTTGTTTCTTATTATATATGCAAATTCTTTTCTTCACAAATATATTCAAGTAGGCTACAATGCATGGTAAAATGCAGTTCTCAAGGTTGATACTTGAACTATACAAACAATATATTGTTCTAAATGATAAATTAAAAAAAAAAATGGTTATTAGCACATTGGCTTATTATGCTTAATCACCAGAAAGTTACTTGCTCTCATTTGGGTTACATGAGCTGGAGAGTTAAAATCTACACGATAGATGTTGCTTCAATAAATTAAAGTTTAGTTGTTTGGAAATATGTTGCTTCAATAAATTAAAGTTTGGTTGTTTGGAAATAACGGGTTATTTTAGAAAGGTGACCACATTGAAGTTTGGCAGTATTGATCGTGTGAGTGCTATTGTGTAGCTTAAATTTTGCTGAAATTATTTTGGGATTGATTTTTTTCAAGGATGACATCAAACATGTATCAACAACTTATGATTTCAATATTTTCTGGGAATAATTATGATAATTGGGCATTTAGAATGAAATTAACATTTGATTCATATGAGCTATCAAATATAGTAATGATTTGTTATACTGAACCACAAGATGAGTCTATTTTGAGTGTTGATGAAAAGCTAAAACTTGATGAAAATAGGAAAAAGAATAGAAGGGATTTGCAGATAATTGGACAAGCATTGGATGATTCCGTTGTTGGAAGGATTAAACTAGCCACTATAACAAGCATGGAAAATTATAAAGACATCATATCAAGGCACTACTAAGGTAAAAATAGCCAAACTCCAAGCACTTAGAAGAGAATTTGAAAACTTGCAAATGAAAGATTATGATTCAATAGATCAATTTACATATCGTGTTACATATTTGGTTAATCAAATAAGACAAAATGGTGATGAGCTAGCATATCAGAAGGTTGTAGAAAGGTTTTTAAGAAGTTTTCCTAGAAAAAATGATGCAATTGTTGTGGCAATTAAAGAATCTAAAGATTTGACTAGATATTCTATGGATGAGTTGGTTGGCTCCTTGAAAAATTATTAAGACAGGTTGAACAGGAATGATAATACATCATTGGAGCATGCATTCAAAACACAAATGGCATTTGGAAGAGGCAAAGGAAGAGGAAATCTAGGATTCAGATGAAGAGGAAGAGTTAATCCAAGATTCAAAGGAAGAGGAAGAAATAATTTTCAAAGAGAAGAAAGAAAGAATCAAGACCCAAGAGGAAGGAGAAATCAAAATTTCAGCTCAAGGGAAAGCAATAACAATCAGGCATCACAATGGTATTGCAAATCAAAGATTCATTGTTATTACTGCAATAAGTATGGTCACTTTGCAAATGAATGCCAAAAGAAACAAGAAGACATGAGAAAGCAGAATGCAAATTTCTTTGAGAGTAGTTCTGAGACATTGTTTATTACATGTCATGTAGCTCAAGAAAATGCGACTAACATCTGGTTTCTTGATAGTGGTTGTAGTAACCATATGTCTGGAAACAAAGAGTTTTCAGAGGATTTGGATAGATCAGTTAAATCACAAATTAAATTGGGTAATGATAACATTGTATAAGTCATGGGAAAAGGTGCAATTAATATAATAACAAAGATTGGAAATAAAACTATTCCTGATGTTTATTTTGTACCTGGTTTGAAGCATAATCTCATAAGTGTGGGACAAATTACTCAAAAGGGTTATAGAGTTGCTTTTGAGAATAATGTATGCATTATATTTTATATTTCTCCTAGTAAAATGGTGATTGCAAAGATAAAATGACAAACAACATAATGTTTTTGCTTCGCATGAAAATTGAAATGATGGAGAAAATTGGAGGAAGTTTCAACACATCAAGTCAAGATCAAACATGGGTATGGCACTTGAGGTATGACCGTCTAAACTTCAAAGGATTATGTTTGTTGCAAAGAAATGAAATGGTATGAGGTTTACCACATATTCAAGAATGAATAAGTTCATGTGAAAGTTGTATTTTGGGCAAGCAACATAGGAAATGTTTTCCAAAAGAAATGCTATATATAGCCTAGGCACCTTTACAAATTGTGCATACATATTTATGTGGTCCAATGAAAACACCATCATTAGGGGGGGAGAATATGTTTTCTAACATTCATTGATGATTATAGTAGACAAACATGGATTTATTTCCTCAAACACAAATTTGAAACATTTGACAATTTTAAGGAATTCAAAGCATTGGTTGAGAAACATAGTGGCCTATCCATTAAGATATTGATATTAGATAGAGGAGGAGAATACAAGTCAAATGAGCTTTTGGAGTATTGCAGGTATCATGGATTAAAGAATCATTTCACTACAAGCTAAACACCTCAACAGAATGGTGTTGCAGAACGGAAGAATCGTGCAATAATGGAGATGGCAAGAAGCATGTTGAAAGGAAAGAATATATCTAATGAATATTGGGTTGAAGAAGTATCTTGTGCAGTTTATATATTAAACAAGAGTCCAACAAATATTGTGAGGGACATGATATCTCAACAAGTATGGAGTGGTAAGAATCTTAGTGTTTCTCATTTTAAAGCATTTGGTTGCATTTCATATGCACATGTGCCTAAACAAACGAGGAGTAAATTGGATGATAAAAGTGAAAAATGCATTTTTGTTGGTTATTATTTACAATCAAAGGCATATAAGTTGTTTAATCCTATAACCAAGAAAGTCATTGTAAGTATATATGTTGTATTCAAAGAGGAAGAATCATGGGATGACAATATAGAGAAGACAATTACAGGTACAACAATACGATATGAAGAACAAAGAGAAAAAGGTCAAGGAGAACAATAAAATCAGAAAGGATGAATAACATGAATAATTCCACAAGAAGAAAACTCACAAAGGCAAGTTGATAAAGGAGAAACATCAAGTCCACAAGTAAGTTATGCCTAAAATTCTACACTTGAATCATTAATATGAAGATTAAGAGGAAAAAAAATTAGAAGCTTGCAAGAAATATATGATCAAGGAGATAGGATAGATTTGCAATCTAATTTTTCTCTATTTACTCAAGATCCTATATATTTTGAGTATGTAATTAAGGAATAACATTGGATTAATGCAATGAATGATGAAATGGAATCTATTAAAAATTATGATACATGGGATCTAGTTGATTTACCTAAGGAGAAAGAATGCATAGATGTGAAACGGGTTTATAAATCTAAATATAAGGCAAATGGAAAAGTTGACAAATATAAGGCAAGATTAGTAGCTAAAGTATTAGCACAAGAATATGGAGTTGATTACAATGAAACATTTGCATTTGTAGCAATACTTGACATAATTAGTATGGTACTAGCTATTGCAGCTCAACACAATTAGAAAGTTTATCAAATGGATGTCAAATCAACCTTCTTGAATGGATATTTAGAAGAATAATTATATGTGCAACAACCACTAGGATATGAAGTAAAAGGAGAATAAGACAAGGTTTCCAGGTTGAAGAAGGCACTTTATGGATTGAAGCAAGTACCAAGCGCATGGTATAGCAGGATAGATTCATACATGATAAAAAATGAATTCAAAAGAAGCACTAGTGAGCCTACATTATACACTAAAGTCAATGAACAAGGTCGTATATTGATTGTTTTACTATATGTTGATGATTTGATCTATATAGGTAATCTCTCTATAGATATGTTTAAATCAACAATGAAGAAGGAGTTTGAGATGACAGACTTGGGGTTAATGGAATATTTTCTTGGCATTGAAGTCACACAAAATGATAGGGGAATTTTCATTTTTCAATGTAAATACACAAAAGATGTTCTAAAAAAGTTTTGAATGATAAACTGCAAGCCAGTTTATACACCTATGACAATTGACACAAAACTAAGTAGAGAACAAAATGAGATCGATTTTGATTCAACTATATTTAGAAAATTGGTTGGAAATTTGATGTATCTCACAATGAATAGACGAGATATAATGTATGGAGTCAGTTTGATTTATAGATTCATGGACACACCAAAGAATTCACATTGGCAAGAAGGAAAAGGGTTATTAAGATACATAGCAGGAACTATGAATCATGGCATATTGTATTCTACTTCAAATAATTTGTAGTTGGTTGGATATGCAGATCTGATTTTGCAAGGAGTATTGATGACAAAAAAAGCACATCTGGATATGCATTTCATCTTGGAACAAGAGTTGTGGCATGGGCATCAAAGAAACAACCAATAATGACAATCTCATCGGCAGAAATAGAGTATGTAGCAGGTACATCAATAACATGTCAAGCAGTTCAGATGCAAAGAATATTGAAAGATCTAATGCATAATCAAGAGGATCCTACTACAATATATTGTGAAAACAAGTCCACCATTGCACTATCAAATAATCATGTTTTTAACAAGAGGAAAAAGCATATTGACACTAGATATCACTTCATTTAAGAACTTGTCAATAGTGGAGAACTCATGCTACAACATTGTGGATCAAAGGAGCCACTTGCAGACATATTTACAAAGGCTTTAGCACAAGACCAATTTGAATATTTGAGAGAAGCTTTGAGAATTATCGGTATTGATGTAATTAGTAGTAGAAATTAGGGGGGAGTGTTGGATGAATTAATTTTTACCAACCACCAAAACTTCCACCAAATTCTAGCAACTATTCCTCCACTGACGCTTCCATCTATTTCTCACTACGAGAACTCTTTGGACTCTTGATATCCTTCAAAATACCTTTATAAATACGAGGCAGTTGTAATCGTTTCGATATAACAATAAAAAATAGTCTGTTTGTTCTTTTTTGTGTTTTCCTTTGCTTCTTTCCACTTCATTCATAATGAAATAATGAATAATAGTTTTCCAAGTAATCATAATATTTATCCCTTTACTTGTTTAGGCCCGGACCACTCAACGATTTTTATGAATTGATGTTAAGAATGGATTTCTCTTCCATTTCCACCTTGTCATATAAAGTTCCTAAATTTTTCTTAGTGAATCTTGTACTAGTTCAGAATAGATTGTTTGTCATTTTATTGATGGCAACCTTTTAGAGTATTATATGCCAAAGGTAACATAAACAAAATTAAAATTTATGATAGACACTTGCTAATGAAGTAACATAATATTTCGATACTTATTTCGTCTAACCATCGAACGTGACCAGGCCTAAGGCTTGGCCTATCAGCTATCTCAAGAGCTATGACCAAGCCATAGAACGTTAATATTTCGATACTTATTTCGTCTAACCATCGAAAGTGACCAGGCCTAAGGCTTGGCCTATCAGCTATCTCAAGAGCTATGACCAAGCCATAGAACGTGACCAATGTCTTCAATTACATACCGAACTTCCAATGGACATGTCACGTATAGTGTAGGCTTCTTCCGCGACCATTGTGAAACTTTTCCTTCTTTATATTTATGAAAATGGAATCTTAAGTGACAGAATACCAGTTCCCGTATTCGTGGTAGGGGGATTTGATTTTTAAAGTCTCGGAAGTCTATGATACATATTTATTATTTTTACTATTGGATGTGGCTTATACATTCTTGGTTCTTGTCTATTTCACATAGCTAATAAAGGTCATGTTTCAAGGTTGAATTTACTCTTCTCTCTGACTTTAACCAGGGTGTTAGGGAGAAAGTTGTTGGATCAAGAACTAGTTCAGAGGATAGATCCAAGGTTTATTCAAGCATTGCTTTAAATGCTAAGCATGAAGATCCGTAGCAAGCATAAAAGATCATGGATTTAAGTGCTAAACAAGAACAAACATAGTCAGTAGCATAGCAGGGAAAAAAGAATAAAAGGTGGGTACCTGCAGCTTACTGAACATGTGCATGGCCTTGGTTGTGTACGAGAAGACTCCAATGAAAACTACATCAGGAAAAATTTGGCTGAGGCCTGTAAGATGCCTCTTCTTCTATAAGTCTAGGGGGATCTTGTCCCCTCTCAACTACATTTTTTCCTTTTTATCTTCAAAACCTCCAACAATGCCTTGTCTTGGGACTTCCACTGCTGTTATGGTTGCAGTTTTGGTGGTTTTGAGATACTAAAAGATATTACGGCGTTACTCACAGGATTCCTCTTTCTCCCTAGACAACCTACTATCATCCATCAAAACATCGAAGAACTTCTGCAAATGGCATCCAATCCTAGACAGGGCGAGCTAGAGCTTCTTCTTAGGCAGCGCCAGTATTGTGCTTAGTTCCAATGAGCCTCTTCCAAAGGGTGTAATGAAACTCTTGAGAAATCTGCTAAGAAATACTAGGAGAAAATTAAAATAGCTATTATCTTGATTGAAAGTTGACGTAATGAATAGTTAAAAAGTAAAAGTGAAATACGACTTCAATTTTCACGTAGACGGTGGGTTCCACATGTATTATGAAGGAAGGTAAAGTCAATGCATTGAAATCACATAACCTACATGGTTTAAGCGTGGTTGTTACAATGAAACAACTTGCTTGGTAATGAGATGAGGTTCCAACACGATGTGTTTTGAAAAAGAAAACACTTGAACGACTGGCCTCACTAAAGCTCCTCAAAGAAATAAATATCGCCTCACACGAGAAGCTGGTCCTCGCAATGGACGATGATCGGTAGCATGAGAATCTGATTGCCTTGGCACGAGAAGTTGATCCTTGCTACAGACGATGAGCTCCATGGCATGCCTATAGGATTCCTTGCTTCTAGGTTAGTGCATGCAGAGATGTTGAATGAAAATCTACCTTCGTGAAAAAATCTGGTTGGATAAGTGATTTTTATTGCAATGTTGAAGTAAATTTCATTGTTCTTTTCAAGTATGGGCAATTTGTTGAAGTAAATTTCATTGTTCTTTTCAAGTAACCATGGCTAAGTATGGGCCATTTCTTGATGAATATTGTAGATCTGTTTTCCACGATCAATTTTTTACATACCATCTTGATAAGTGCGTGGATTTGTACTCTGGCCTAACGAGGGAAGGAATGAAAAAATGTTAATGGATCTTGTACCACAACAATTTCTAGAAAGAAGGGACATATGAATTGAAAAGTAACATAGATGATCCTAATAAAGATTTATGTACTCACTTATCGAATATAAATATATAAAACATCTATCACAATTAGTCCGTCGAAAATATAACTTTCATAATGCTAATATAAATACATTATTAGTATGATCGCATGCATATATATACATAGGGCAAAGATGGCGACCAAAAAACATGAACTGGAATCCTGATGGAACCACCAACTTGTCTGCAGATTACAGTGTCGAAATATGACACCTTAAGCATGTCGAGGAATTAGAATCAGAAGAATTAAGCTCACATAGAAAACATATTGTATTATTGCACAAAATAACAAGAGATACATCACACTTAAATAAGTGTTGTGAGATTCAACTTATTCCACTCTTGGAGGGAGAGGTTGAGAGAATTTCTCAACATCCTTCAGTTAACCAAATCCAATCCCTGAAATTAGTAGTGGCATTAATTAGGCATTATCTCTAACACCCCTCGCTAATGCCTACATTACAAAAAACTTCACAAATTACATAAAAGAAAAGAATACAACACTTTGTTTGTAGCACCCCTTTTCACTCACTACTGTGTAGGTGTTACTACGAGAAATAACAACATTCTCACTCACAATTAATCACATGCATTCAAAACAAGTTAAACACATTCAACACAGAATAATCATACAATTTACTGCTATCATCAACAATCAATACTATTTAACATCAATTCATATACATAGAAGAATACATGATGATTATAATACATAGAGATACAGAAACATAATTAAAGCATCATCTGGTACTTATCTTTGAATAGTGGTATATTCCACCAACCAAGTGCAGGCCTTCCACGAACCTCCCAGCCTTAGACCGCACTACTCATCAACTCAACAGTGGGTCACCCCCAAGCTGGGACTAAGCTCCACCCCAAGACAAGGAATCCTAGGCTAGGTTAAGGTTACAGGGAAACAACACACGGCCACAAGGATGGGATTCTCTCCTAGGAACCTCTCACTGTCACTGCCCATAGACCCTCATTCCCCACATGCCTGTTCCACCCCAGGAGTATACACCTTCTCTGTCCCCTGGACTTTCCTTCGGCTGCTAACCTCCCTTGCCTTGGGTTACAACAACAGGCCGGACCGGAAGTCTCCGGGCTCTGTGGCAGCTACAAGGTTCCTTCCAGGAGTTATTTCCTTTCTCTATGCACTCTCTCTCCTTGAGAGAGTGTTGCTCCACTGGCCAACAAGCCACACGCAGTCCAGCACTATGTGGCCACAACAATCAACAGGGAAAACTGATGCGGCTTTCCTACAGGGTCAACAATGGTCGAATGGCTCACAGTCACGACTTCGGGATAGATACCCCATGCACAGGCTCAATCTTAGATAGAGGATACACACAGATTCTCCAGACGAACATAGGTTTTTTCAGTTCAGAAGATGTACGAGGTTTTTCTGCAGAGGTTGGATCTGTCGTACCACTCAGAGGCTGTACACACTTAGGATGTCGGGTGGAATGGAGGAGCAACCCCATCACGGCTCATCTTCGCCATTTTATTTGCATGGGTTGGAGCTGACACTTGTTGACCTGGAAACTACATGCATTTACCCAGCACACATCCCCTTCCTCATGGTTAGGAACTTAGGATAAAACATGAAATGCTCATGCCTTTTTGGAGTAATATTAAAATATTATTCCCAAGGCTGAAGCCCCCTAGGATTAACACTTAGCTCCTTTTCCCACCTTCTAGCCCCTAATCCCTTGCCTTCTCTATGGAAGCTCAGTCCCCCTTCACTCATTCATCATGGTCGGTCTACACCTGGCGGTGTTTACAATTTTTTATTAATTGTTCTGCATGATTACATATACAACAGCAGGCTCCTAGCCTTCAACACTTAGGCTCCCTGGCCTAACAAACACATAAGCCACCAGCTTATAAAAACTTGGCTCACCAGCCTATAAACATAATTACAATTCCTTTCAGAACATGATTTACGACAAGGCTCAGCCTTGGGGACACTACAATCCCCCTCCCCTTATTTTTGCACTGTCCTCAGTGCAAGTTACACTGTCTCTGGAAGCCTTTTGAAATTTTCAAAAAGATGTGGGTACTCTGCCCACATAGCATTTGCATGCTCCCATGTCACGTCCTCAGGACCGTACCAGGTCCACTGGACCTTTTCAATCTCTATAGCTCGATTCCAGAGCTGTTTGCTTTTCTTGTCCAATATGTGCATATGATGCACTTGCAGGACACCCTCTGGTTCCACCTAAATCACATTCCAATCGATAACATGATTAGCATCAGGTACATATTTCTTAATCAATGAAACATGAAACACATTATGTACAGTCATAGATGCAGGTAATGCAAGCATGTATGCAACTGGCCCAATTCTTTCTAGGATCTCAAATGGCCCACAAAATCTTGCTGCCAATTTGGCGCAACTTCCCAACTTCAGGGAACTCATGTTAGTCTTCACTTTCAGGAAAACATGGTCACCCACTTTGAATTCTCTATGGGTCCTGTTACTGTCAGCGTAACTTTTCTACCTATCTTGGGCAACTTTCAGATTCTTTTTAATCCTTATCATTTGGTATTCCATCTCTTTGAGCATCTTAGGCCCAATCACTGCTCTATCAGCTAGATTATCTCAGCTTACTGGTGTGTTGCACTTTCTTCCATAAAGTGCTTCAAATGGGCTCATCTTCAACGATGTATGATACCCATTATTGTAGGCGAATTCTAATAAATGCAGGTAGTCTTCCCACCTTGATGGTTTATCCATCATATACATTCTCAGTATGTCTTCTATTACTCTGTTCACCCTTTCTGTCTAACCATCAGACTCAGGATGATATGTTGTATTAAAGTTTAGATTCGTTGCGAATCCCTTGAACAGTGCTTTCCAGAAATTTGAGGTGAATTTCGGGTCCCTATCAAGCACAATTGTCTTAGGAATTCCGTGCAAGCGTGCAACTTCTTTTAAAAAGATATCAGCAACATCAACTGCCCTATGGGTGGTTTTGGAATAAAATGGGCAGCTTTAGTAAGCTTGTCCACCACCACCATGATTGAATCATGATGCTTGTTTGTTCTAGGTAGTCCGGTGATAAAATCCATTGTTACCACATCCGATTTCCATTCAGGAATGGGTAAAGGCTGTAACAACCCTGCTGGGTGCCTATGCTTAGCCTTAACCTTCTATCACTCCATACATCTGGCGATGTATTCAACAATTTCTTTCTTCATACTCAACCAAAAATAATGGATTTTGACTGCTGCCACAACCTTTTGATACCTAGGATGTCCAACATAAGCCACATTATGCATTTCTTTTAGAATTGCCAGCTTCAATTCTTGGACATTGGGTACATACACTCTGTTTTTATACAGAAGTAATCCATCAGTTCCCAAGGTGTAACTTTCCTTGGTCTGTGGTCTCTCACGCTGCTATAACTTTGCTACTAAACCTCTGCACTACAAATCAGCATTTGCAGCTTCCAAAATTCTATCTTTAATCTCAGCCCTGTACATGCTAATGGTTGTAGCATGTAATTCGTGCACTTTTCTGTTGATTGCATCAACCATCTTATTTTCTTTCCCTTTGATATGCTTGATATCAAAGTCATATTTGCATAGAAACTCCAGCCATCTGATTTTCCTGGCATTTAAAGTCGGTTGATCAAATAAATACTTCAGACCATTATGGTCTGTCCTCAACTCAAATCTTTTGCCCATGAGGTAATGTCTCCATTTCCTCAAGGCATGGATGATTGCTGCTAGCTCTAAATCGCGAGTGGCATAATTCCCTTCAAGCTCTTTCATCTTTTGGGACGCATAACAAATTACAAATCCCTCTTGGCTGAGAACTCCTCCCAGCCCTTCCTTACACACATCGGTGCACACTACGTAATCCTTATTTGGATCTGCAATCTTTAGGATTGGAGCGCTGGTTAGCAACTGCTTCAATCTATAGAAGCTGCTCTCACATTCTTTAGTCCACTGGAACTTCTTCTCCTTCCTTTGCAAGGAAGTGATAGAATGAGCTATCCTTCAGAATCCGGCTATAAACCTTCTATAGTAGCCTGCCAGACCCATAAAAGATCTAACTTCCACCACATTCCTTGGCGCTGACCATTCTCGAATGGCCTCAACCTTTTCAGGATCCACAACGATCCCTTCCTTTGATATAATGATCCCCAAGTAATGAATCCGCCTTTGATAAAATCAACACTTGCTCAGTTTTGCGTACAACTGGTGTTCTCTCAACACCTACAACACCATTCTCAGGTGTTTCTCATGTTCTTCCTCTGTATTGGAATACACCAAGATATCGTCCAGGAAGACTATGACAAACTTGTCCAAATAATCTCTGAACACTCCATTCATTAAGCACATGAAAACAACAGGTGCATTTGTCAGCCCAAATGGCACCACTGTGAATTCATAATGACCGTACCTTATTCTAAAGGTAGTCTTGCTAATGTCCTCATCGTTTATTCTCACTTGGTGATATCCAGATCCGAGATCTATTTTTGAAAATATTTTCGCATCCTTCAACTGATCAAAAAGATCATCGATCCTTGGCAGAGGATACTTGTTCTTGACAGTTACCTTATTCAACTGCCAAAAATCAATGCACAGCCTCAACGTCCCATCTTTCTTCTTCACGAATAGGACTGGGGCTCCCCAAGGTGACACGCTGGGGTGAATGTATCCTTTCTTTAGTAGCTCTTCGAGATGCAATTGCAACTCTTTCAGCTCTGGCGTACTCATTCTATAAGGAGCCTTCGAAACTGGAGCTGCTCCAGGCATCAAATTTATAGAAAAATCGATGTCCCTCTTCGGAGGTAGTCCATGTACGTCCTGAAATACGTCCTTGAACTCTTTGAGTACCTCGTGATCTTCCAGATTCGAGACTACATCTCAGGATTCTTCTTCCACTCGAGCTGGAAATAATTGACAGCCTTTCCGGTAACATTTCTTCAGCTGCATGGCTGAGATTTCCCTAACAGCCACGGCTCTGGGAATTCCTTGGACTGTTACTTGATTTCCCTATTCATTCAGGCATGTAAACCTCTTGTTATGACAATCCAGAAGGGCATGGTGTTGGTCCAACTAGTCCATCCCAATTAAGTAATCGTATGAGCCTAAAGCCAGAATGTTCAATTCATCCTTAGTGCTCATTCCTTTCATGTCTACTGAACATGACTTAACCAATTCAGTGACCTTCCTTTTGGTTCCTGTGGCCAACTTCAATAGACAAGACTTTTCATGTTTTCTTCTTGTTAAATGAAAACTTTCCACCACTCTAGGATCTATATAACTATGGCTATCCCCTGAATCAATTAAAATAACAAGTGGTCGGTTGTTTATCGTACCTTCCACTTCAATCATGTGTGATTGAAATTCTACTTTCTTGTTGTCTAGGGCTGCATAGATCCTTGGCATTCTGCTGCCCATATCCTCCACTGTTTCATCTTGCTGAACATCATGGACAGTTCTCGCTTTATCTTTTCTTTGGGGGCAGTCTCTATACCTATGATTCCCTTTACAGCCCCAACACTCTATAGGTGGTAGTATTGACATCTTCTCACTCCCTTAAACTTTCCTGGGCTCTCTAAAAGATGACTGTCCCCAAGGACTGTTCCTGAAAAAGGGAGGCCTGTTTCCCTTCTGCCTCTGTTCTTTCTTAAACCTCTTCTGGTCATCCCAAGTCTTATGAAAGGTAGGCTTTTCTCTTTGCTATTTGTATAAGCCTTTCACCCTTCTTATGGTTTCTTCCATGGTCTTAGGGTCATCATATTGAATCTTGTCACCAATGGAAGGTGGTAGTCCACTCAGATACCTCTGAATTTTGACAACCTCCTCTTTAATGAATGGAACATACTTCAGTAGTTCCAGAAAAATTCATTCATACTCATCAATGGTCATGTTGCCCAACTTGAGTTTGAAGAACTCCTTCATATTTCTGTCATAGTATCTTTTGGTCAGGTATTTCTTCTCAAAATAGCTCTTAAAATTCTTCCACGTGACCTCTTTCTCTCTGATGTGTTGCACCTGCACCAACTAATCCCACCACATGGATGCTTTTCCTTTCAGCTGGTACATTGAAATTCTTCCTTCTGCATGGGAAGAATAATTCTGTAGTTGGAAGTATTTCTTCATACCCAACAACCATGTTTCGACATCTTCTTCCTTCTTATGTTCACCATCGAATGTAGGCAGTTTAATCTTGTTGATTTCCCATTTCAATTCATCCCTTCTAGATTTTCGGTGTTTTCTGGTAGGGGACGGGCTTGAACTACTGTGTGTCTCCTTGCCAGAATGCTTCGGGAAGAGACAGTAATGTTTGCTACCACTCCTCGATCTTCTTCTCCTCTCAGGGGTTCTGGCACTTCTTGATCTGCTTGTGTCACTCTCTTTTTCCAATTTCTTTTCTATTCTTTCCAGGCTCTTCAACATTTTTAAGTTGAATTCGCCCGACCGATCCCTGATTTTCATGAGCTTTTGGCTATCAGCTAGGCGAGCATGGGCATCTTTCTGCAATCTTTCAATGAGTTTCATCATATGTTCTTCCTTATCCATCTCTTTTCTGTGCCCATTAGAGTTTGTTCCTTCGACTCCCAGGTTGACATTCCTTCCTACCCTTTGATCCTTTGTTTCGAAGGCATTCTGCACCTCTTTCAATTCTATACTCGGCGTCAGTTTTTGACTATCTTGACACTCGTTGAACTCTGCACACACGACGTGTAGCCAACTGAAGTTTGTCAGGCCTTAACCCTTCAAGAAAACTTACAACATTCATAAGCCAACATGAACAAGAAAAAATGTTTTGACTTCACAAAGTTTTCTGAGCTCTGTCCGGCTCTGCAAATTATAGGACTTCAGAACTTCAAAATCTCGATCCACGAAGATCCGACAATTAAATATTCGTAACCAAGTCACCCTTCCACAACTTGCGATCTCATTTCCTCCAAACACCAATACCTGAGATGCGATATGGGTATGGCTCCCTCCTCGCTAGTGCCTACTACACATGACCGTAGGCTAGGGCTAAGTGCTAGCACTTCTTCGCCAACTCGCGACTTCACGAGTTGGAGTGTTGAGCCTTCGTGCTCCTCCTTTGCGAATTCCGAAATCATGAATTACTTTATTCTTCGGGCCCACAACACAGCTATCGCCCTTCACCACAGTGGAACATGGTACATTCAGGATGGTCCACGTCACCTTCGATGACATCTTCAGGTCCCACCACTCTCGCTTGTATTCTTGACTCACTGGCACGTGGTACACATTCATGTGCCCACATCCATTCCAAGCAAAATCCAATAGTTAGGTCCCCTCTCAGATCTACAACATAGATATTTTCAGTGTTTCGGGGTTTTCGGGCATCAGGAGTTCATGCACCCCACATCTCGAACTTCCATCTACCGAAGTCCCGAAATTACAGTTTACTCCTCTGCTGAATCGGACGATCAACTCCCTTCCTATGATCTATGGTGTAGATCGTTTCGGGATTTCGGTTTTTGGGTTTTTGGAGGTGTTCACCTCCCTCGCTTCCCATCTCTAACTTTGTGAAATCTGAGAGATTTTGTGACTAACTTGAGCGCGACTCCGCCAGATCTAACGGTCGAACCTTCCTCCCAGATCTACCACGGTTTTTTTGGGTTTTTGGGATTTTGCGTATCGAGATTCCCACACTCCTATGCATTTCAAAAGGGATTTTAATTCCTGTGCACATTTTCCAGATCTGACAGTCATGAGGGTTCACCTTCCCTCTCGAGCAGCTCCTAAGGCTCCAACACTGTTGGTGTAGAGTGCTCTCTCCCTGTGGCCATAGACCACACCGGCTGCGATTTCGCACACCGCTATACCTCGTCAGCTTACCAGGGTCCGAAATTGGTCCTCCAGACACAATTTCTCCTCACACCCTCGGTTCAAATACCACTCAACTGGCCCATCTAGGCTCAGTGTCAAAACCTTGGCTCTGATACCAAACTGTAGAACCCCTTTTCACTCATTACTGTGTAGGTGTTACTACGCGGAATAACAACATTCTCACTCACAATTAATCACATGCATTCAAAACAAGTTAAACACATTCAACACAGAGTAATCATACAATTTACTGCCATCATCAACAATCAATACTATTTAACATCAATTCATATACACAACAGAATACATGATGATTATAATACACAGAGATACAAAAACATAATGAAAGCATCATCTGGTACTTATCTTTGAACAGTGGTAGATTCCACTAACTAAGTGTAGGCCTTCCATGAGCCTCCCAGCCTTAGACCGCACTGCTCATCAGCTCAATAGTGGGTCACCCCTGAGCTGGGACTAAGCTCCACCCCAAGACAAGGAATCCTAGGCTAGGCTGAGGTTACAGGGTAACAACACACAACCACAAGGATGGGATTCTCTCCCAGGAACCTCTCATGCTCACTGCCCACAGACCCTCATTCCCCACATGCCTGTTCCACCCCAGGAGTATACACCTTCTCTGTCACCTGGACAGTCCTTCGGCTGCTAACCTCCCTTGCCTTAGGTTATAGCAATAGGCCGAACTGGAAGTCTCTGGGCTCTGTGGAAGCTACAAGGTTCCTTCCAAGATTTCTCTCCTTCCTCTATACACTCTCTCTCCTAGAGAGAGTGTTTCTCCACTGGACAAGAAGCCACACATAGTCCATCACTGCGTGGCCACAACAATCAACAGGGAAAACTAACGCGACTTTCCTACAGGCTCAACAATGCTCGAATGGCTCACGGTCACAAATTTGGGATAGAGACCCCACACACAAGCTCGATCTCAGATAGAGGATACACATGCATTCTCCAGACAAACATAGGTTTTTTTCAGTTCAGAAGATGTACGAGGTTTTTCGATAGAGGTTGGATTTGTCGTACCTCTCAGAAGCCGTATGCACTTAGGCCGTCGGGTGGAATGGAGGAGCGCCCCCATCATGGATCATCTTGGCCATTTTATTTGCATGGGTCGGAGCTAACACTTGTTGCCCTGGAAATTGCATGCATTTACCCAACACACATCCCCTTCCTCATGGTTAGGAACTTAGGATAAAACATGAAAGGCTCATGCCTTTTTGGAATAATACTAAAATATTATTCCCAAGGTTGAAGCCCCCTAGGCTTAACACTTATCCATTTTTCCCACCTTCCATCCCCTAATCCCTTGCCTTCTCTGTGGAAGCTTAGTCCCCCTTCAGTCATTCATCGTGATTGGTCTACACTTGGCGGTGTTTACAAATTTTTATTAATTGTTCTGCATGATTACATATACAACAGTAGGCTCCTGGCCTTCAACACTTAGGCTCCCTGGCCTAACAAACAGATAAGCCACCGGCTTATAAAAACTTGGCTCACCAGGCTATAAACATAATCACAATTCCTTTCAAAACATGATTTATGACAGGGCTCGACCTTTGGGACACTACATTGTCTGACATGATCCTCATCAACGCATACACCCACTGTGACGCTTCTGGATTGCGCTCTTTCTCTTCCTATTATTCAAGCTTTCCTTTCCACTCATTTAAAGTATAAATGTTTCAGATCATCATTCATGCTCTTGTACTATTGACAATTTTGACAATCTCGGCTCGTCGGGGTTTCCATGAGAAAAAACGTCAATTATTGATGCATTCTATGAACATGCCTCCATCTGTCGGATTTTTTCTTTCGATTATCCGTCAGTGTCTGGTTTGGATACGGAATGCCCTCAAAATTCAAGTATACAAGGTGACTTCCAATAAGAATAGTTGTTCTTGAAACCGGGGCTGCCATCTTATATCAAAATTCAAGAGTTCCTATTTTACATAAGTACTTACATTAAAAAAAACTTTAAACATTAACACACATCATATATCAAGATTCAAGAGTTCCTATTTTACATAAGTACTTACATTAAAAAAACTTTAAACATTAACACACATTGTATATCAAGATTCAAGAGTTCCTATTTTACATAAGTACTTACATTAAAAAAACTTTAAACATTAACACACAAAAGATATGAACCTATCATCTTGGATCTTTGTACTTCACCTGCAACTTGTTAGAGTAGTCAATTCTAACAATCTTTGCTCTTACACATTAAGTTGACTAAACTCAGTATGCTTAAATTCCAAGACCTCATACAATATTCAATGCACATTCATTGAATTCCCAATCTCTCAAAGTCACTAAACTATTAACTCACAACACACATAAACAA
>ML794686.1:672591-724746 GCA_009831015.1 Picea engelmannii
ATTGCCAAAACTAAATAAATACTTTTCACTTCACATTTTTTATTAACTCCTCATCACGCGCACGGTCAATTTGACACACTAAGTTGTCTTCTCTCGCTATCTCTCATCATTATGTCTCCATATTACCTCTTTGCAGTGGAAATCCAAAACATGTAATTCTTTTCACACTGTTCACCTTGGAAATCAACAACCAACGGACATCCAATTGCTAACTGCTCCCTCAGACTTGACTACAGCCTGCGTCCTCCCTTGGCAGTGGTAGCAATGCCAAACAACATTCCATGACAGCTTGTGTCCTTCCTCTATAGTGGCAACAGTGATCAATATCTTGAATCCTCCCTCAATGTCTCAACTTTTTGCATGACTTTTGGGAAACGATCTTAATCTAGACATCAATTTAATCTGACAACAATTTTCGCATGACTTCTGGGTAGCGATCTAATTCCAAGGCCGATCTACCTGTCATCAGTTCCTTGTACGAGATTCAACAGACAATGAACATATGCAACAATACAACAATATGGATCACGTCCTTAGCATCGGATTCGTGGAACTCCTTTACATGTGGCTCTGATACCAAATTAGAATTGGAAGAATTAAGCTCACATAGAAAACATATTGTATTATTGCACAAAATAACAAGAGATACATAACATTTAAATAAGTGTTGTGAGATCCAACTTATTCCACTCTTGGAGGGAGAGGTTGAGAGAATCTCTCAACATCCTCCAACTAATCAAATCCAATCCCTGAACTTAGTAGTGGCATTAATTAGGAATTATCTCTAACACGAGGGACATCCAATATTTGTTGAACGAGTACTCAGAGAATGACAGGCAGGGGTCACGGTGTCAATCTTGACAGATTCTTTCATTCTCTCTTCAACAACGACCTTAATCTGATTATCAATTTTTGAAGAGAGGAAGTATTATTATATACGAGGATATGGGTGCGCTTGAAAAAATAGACAAAAGAAAGGAAATAAGGAAAGACGATTGTTGGTAAATTTCTGAACTGTAAGTTTATACTTATTCCGTGTCTTATAGAATCAACAAGTTCTTGATCTATAACTTCCTGACATAGTATTTTTCCTTCCTGCTACTACAATGATGAAGCTGGTTGTGCAGGATTTAGAAAATACAATTGCACACAAAACTTATTTTTCATTATGAATACACACAATATAAACACATTTATGGATCTATTGTGAGATCCAACTTATTCTAAACATAGACACATTTGTTGAGATAATGTCTCAACAAACTCAAACATACTTCAACTAATTACTAATGTAAGCGCCATATCCAATACCCTCCCTTAATGCTTTCATAACAGTCATTACAACATTGATCAGAATTACATAACGCTCTTTACGAAACTTATTATACAAAGTGTATTTATAGTAGTCACATAGTCTAACTAGTCTTCCTGAACACTTACACTTACTCTAAATTTCCCGGTTTTCGCTCTTCTCTTCTTCACACTTTCGAGCTTCCCATTTCATTCATTTAAAACATAAACGCCTCTAACCATCATTAACGAACTTGAAAGATCAACAATATTGACACACTCGGCTCGTTTGGGATTTCGGGATAAAAGTTGTCAAGTAATAAACCACTCTATGGACCTATCACCATCTATCAGATATTTCTCTTTCAGCTATCGATCAGTTTCTAAGAAGGTGGTCTGGATACTGAATGTGTTCAAAAATTGATCATACAACTTGACCTATCTAACACATAAGGATCTCATAAAAAATAACCTGCAATGGATGCTCTTGAAGCTAGAAGCACAACAAGACCCATCAATTTTATAACACGTTGTAAACGTAACCAAACTAGTGACCATTTAGTGGCAAGGTAGGGGCTTCCACACACACCAGCTTAAATAATGTTTACCATGTTCTATAGTTGGTTCTACATAGTATGATTTTAACAAACCCAAATACTACTTCAAACATACACTGATTACATTAATTAAGAAAATATCTGCCACTAATTACTATTTTTGTTGATTTTGCATCATTATTGCTATTGTTGTCCCATTGAATCAAATTGGATTGAGGAAGGTATAAGAAGAATAAGTACAATACTCCTCAAAGACGAAAGGTAGGCCTCTCAAAATTGGATGATTTTTCAATTTATTTGAAAACAACAATGATTCCACCAGTCTATCGTTTACTGTTCCCATGGTTTAAGGATCTTTGCAATCAAAGTATGGACGAGAATCCATGGATTTGTATGATCCTCTAATTGATACGTGACCCTCTAAAAATAGTCACTACTTGACGTCTCTTCTTATTTGGCAGCATAAATATTCAATTTGCTCCACAATGGATATTCATTGTCTTCTTTTGAGATCGCATAGATGGCAGCACATAGGTCTCTCTTCTATGACAAATAAAAAATAATGTTCTATTATATTTTTTCTGATGGCGGGTTTACATATGGCGAAGAAAGATAAATCCGCAGGGATGTATTCATATGGGATTTCTTCATGGTAACCTTTGATTCACGGATCTGCACCTTGAATCCAACAGATATCTCCACTAACAATAATATAAAAGATAGATACTCCCCCAATCCAGGAAACGAAGTCTCTCTATGCAAAAAAGAAACAAAACACATAAAAAACTCAACACACCCTACTCTCACACATACTTACAGAGAATCAACTCCCTACATTCTAATTGTTTACTGTGCCCTCTCATGAGGGAGATAACCTACATCTTACTAAGCTCTGATATCAAGATAAAATTGCGTATGCACATAATATAAATAAATTTATGGATCTGTTGTGAGATCCAACTTATTTAAAACTTGGACACGTTTGTTGAGAGAATATCTCAACAAACAAACTCAAACAGACTCCAACTAATTACTAATGTAAGCATTATTTCAAATAGCAAGTTGGTGGTGACTGCTTGGCTAATGAGAACTCCAAATTGTAATAATGCTTTGTTCCACACATTTTAATTTGAAGTAGAGCAACATAATTGGATGTTATACTAATGTCCATCATGTCTACATCCACTCTTCTATTAAACCTAACCTATGATAGCCACATTACCACCGAACCTAATCTATGACAACTAAAGCGATTTTCTCATGAACTTGAAAAATACATTGTAAGTACATATTATACACATTTAAAAACAAATTTTTATGTTATAAGTTTAATGTAAGACTTTATTTCTACTATTACCTGGTATATTAAGGAAATGTACGTTTTAATGTGACTCTTCCCTGGCATTTTAATGTGACTCTCCCCTCATGGGAAATAAAATTTCAAAATTTTATATTGGTAAAAAATTAATGTGACTCTCCCCTCATGGGAAATAAAATTTCAAAATTTTATATTGGTAAAAAAATATGTTTGAAGTATGTGATTGAGGCCAAATAAAACTTCAAAATTTTATATGGGTAAAACCATATGTTTTGAGTATTTGATTGGTACATAAAAATAGTAACATATCCAAAAACATATAAATTCAAAAATTACTTACAAGTTAATAAAAAAGTGATAAGATTTTTTTTAAACTCAAGAAAAAAGTACTTATATTTGATTGAATATAAAAATTATAGTACAACCTAAAACTAAAGAGAAAGAAAAGCCATTTACCAAAAAAAACCACAAAATTAGTAAAGGGGAATGGAAAAATCATTCCAATAAGCTCCATCCACCTTTTTTGGATAAATAATTTTTCATTTGTCAAAGATGAATCTTGAAAATCCAAACTATTCACTTTCATATTAAATTCCATGTAAATGTGAGGGAAATCCACCATGGTGAAATCCATTTTCAAATTAGAAATTTTATGTCGTCAAAAATCCTTAAATTTTAAAGAAATACTTATTCAAAGCTTAATCGATCATCAACTTGGAATCTCTATAAATCTATAAGTGTTTCAACTCTAAAAATAACAACACCCAAAAACTCAAAAGACGTTTAACCTAAGTAGAAAAACGTTACCATTTAAGAGCTTAAAAACAACACCACATGCATAAACAACTCCATTTTTAGTAAAGGCCGCAAGCCTATGAGTATGGTAACTTCCTTTAGGGAATAATAAGTACAATTTAAAATGTTTAAGAGAATTAACTAAACACTTTAGTGAATATAAAAAATATTTCGTGTGATGCATGATTGGTTGATTTGGGAGAGTTTTACAAAAGAAAATTATGGGCATTCTTTGGTATAGTGTAATGTATTTGATTCAAAGGGATTTAATCTAATTATTTTTAAGTATGGATCTAACCATTGTCTACTATTTATGAAGTTAAATTTTTGCAATAAAATTAAACGATGTTTTCTCACAAAATGTATAATTTCCTTTTGAACCATTTAGTTTTATGTAATCTTCAATATATATTTAATTTAAAATTTATTCCATTATCTAACAAATAACAATGATTTGTGTGCATCCAAATTATTTCATTTCGAATTATCATTTAAATTTTTTTATTTGAAATTATCACCCCTTTATAATATATATATAGAGAGTGAGTAACATTATTGTGAAACACTTTCGAGGAAGAGACCCAAATATATAAAGTATTCAATCAACTATATGTATGAAACTCTGACATATTAAAGTGGTGTACCCTACGCAAATTTTTTGGTATTAATCTAATTTTTATTTTATTTTTATTCACTTCTCTCAAATCATATATTTATCACTTAACCAGTTGTGTTATGTAAGCTGTACCAAATGAAATTATGAAGAATTCCTAATAAAGAGAAAAACAAAGAGGGAAATATTTGAGCTCCCTGCAATATTTTTCGTTATTTTATCTCACTAATACATTTTATTATTTGAGGGTATTTTTGTTAGTGAAAAACTTAGTTGATTGTCACTTACACTTTTCGATGATCTGTCATATAGACTTTTAATTTGATTTGGTTTGGCCATTCCTCTGTATATATATTATGGTTTATGTATTGATGTGATGGTATGAAATTATTGAATTTTTTTATATGATGTTATGATTTGTTGTGGTTTATGAGTAGGTTGAGATATATTTTGATATTGATGTATGTGTTTGTAAGAGTCATATAGGTGATATGTAATATTAATGATAATTTCTTCTATGTAATATTGAAAATGAATATAAGTTTATACGATTAAATTTATCACTTTGTGTTATGCCACTAATGATTGGTAGTGTGAGGAGAAGAAGCATAAATGCATACTGATTTTGTATTGAGTCAATATATGTGGACTAAGGATGGAGTTGAGATATTGATAATTTTCATGTGTATTTTTTACTTATTATTTATTCATGATTTTCAGATAGTATTATTTGATGTATTAATCTCTAGACGTATGTGAGGACATGAATAATATTTTCCAATTAAGATTAGACGTGGGAGAAGGGTTTTATGAAAATGTGTGACATGATAAGTACCATCAAGGAAAGGAGGTCTAGGTTTTTTATTCCTAGAAATTAGCCTCCCTACCTTGTAATATGTTGAAAAACACATGTTTTTCGTTGTGGGATACATGTTTCCATGGGAGTAGGCTATGGATTCAATCACTCACGAGGTTCTAATGAGGGGCACATAATAATATTTCAATCCTTAATCCAAGGTGACCACTAATCTCTCTCGCGAGGTAAGAGGGATAGGCTAACTAGGCCTCAATTGTGACACAGATCTCGCACAATGAAAAATGTATACTTGAAATATCTAAGTTTTCTTAATCACATTGTTAATATCATTTTCTTAAAGAGTTAGAGGTTACATATAGCTCTTGGTGCGAGGAACTTTAAGAGGTTTAGTGATCATGTTTAGCTTTAACTTGGTCTCACCCTTAGTATTGAATTTTCCTTTTATATGTGTAGACTTTGGGAAAAAGTTATCCTTCGACCTGCATAACTTTTTTGACATAAATATATCATGGCTTATGTTTTGATGTGATGGTAGGAGATGATTGGTATTTTTTGTATGATGTGGTGACTTGTTACGGACTATGAGTAGGTTGAGATATATATTTATATTGATGTATAGACGTCTAAGAGTCATATAGATGATATAATGTTTTAATGATAAGTGATGCCATGTGATATTAAAAATGAATACATGTTTATATGATGAAATTTGTTTTATTATGTTATGCGATTGACGGTTTTTAGTGTCACAAGAAGAACCATATATGTGACTCTAGATTGAGTTTTATGATATGTGGACCCAAGATGGACTTGATATATTGATAATTGTCAAGTGTTTATCATTTCTTATTCTTTATTCATTATTACTAGATAATATTGTTTGATGTGTTAATATCTATATGTGTGCAATGATGGAAATCATATTTTTCAGTTAAGCTTAAACATGGGAAAATCTTTTTTTGAAAATTTGTGACATGATAAGTACCATCAAGCACAGGAGGTTTAGGTTTCCTTTTCCTTGATGACGTTAATGGTCAATATCCATAGTATGATATCCATTTTAACTTAGGATTTCCATAAAACCCAATAAAGTGTGTCCAAGTATTTGTACTCCATTTGTCTTCATATGTATAATTCAATTTGGTAGACCCTTCATTAAATATTTGTTAGCTATCTCTGAGAATAATCATTCTATACAACCTTTATTAGATAAAAATTATGGATCAAATCTCCACTTGAAATTTCTCTTCCACTGCGCCTTCAATGTCTCCTCCATACGACCACCAAGTCGTGAAATTTGTTTAACTACCAAGGAACTTACACCTGTAATAGGATTAAACTTCAAATGCTTACCTTGCATCTAGTAGATATGACTGAGCGCTTAACCCCTTGCCACATATCCTCCATATGATCAAGAGTCATGACCTTCTATTATTTCAAAAGAGCTTACCAACCAATACCACCTATGGTATTCCTCCACACTACATGGCTGGCTAATTCATGGTTTTATAACCCACCATGTGAGGATCCTTGTTTGTAAATTATCAAACACATGTCCCAGGTGGTACTCCACTTACTAATTACACAAATAGTTACCTTCCTCTTAACTCTCGGACACTTCAATGAGGAAAATTATATTTCAATCGTAGATTTTCCTTCTCAATAGATGGTCAGATCTGTATCTCCTCAATATTGGTTGAACCTCGATCACCTTTGATCCTCTATGATCAATTGTCTTGTCTTAATCTTGCATATAGATGGATGGTGTTGTAATATAGGGAAACATAGGGAGAGTTACCGGTATAACCTTACATAGACATCATAGAGATAAATGCATACACATAGACATAGATAAAGACATACACAAGTAATGGGATCCCAAAGAACAATCATTTCATTATATGATAGAATAGTACAAGACAATTACATATAACCTCTCACATTAAGCTATCTTAGCCTTCATGTGTTTGTCTTTTTATACCTCTTTCATGTTGTTGTAATTACTTAACTGCCTAGGCCAGTTAGTTAACAATTACTCTGACTGACCTCTACTTATGACTACGTCGATTGACCGAGTATTTCTAAGTCGACCATTGGGTCTAGTCAACAGATTGGACTAGCCCCTACAACATCTCCAACCACCTCAATTCCTTAATCGTCCCAAGAAAGTGGGGGCTATACAAAAAAATGACGTTCAACATGGGATATGAGAAAGAAAAACACTTAGAATCTACTCATAGGTTAACAAGTACATTCAAAATTTGAGATAAAAACTAACTGTAACTTAAATACTTTGTAAAACTACGTTGTATATGAGTTGTTAACATGAATCTGATCACAAGTTCAACTAAAATACGTTGTAAATTAGTTGTTAGCATGAACCTCGTCACATGTTCTGAATAATTAAATGTGTTGTAACTTATATAGCTTCTAAAATATGTTGTAAGTGAATTGTTCACATAAACCTGGCCACAAGTTCTCGATAATTAAATGATCTCTTTGTGCCAACAGTATAGGGTCTAAAATGGTTTTTAACTTGAATACTTTCTAGAGCACTAAATGAATTGTTAGCACAAGCCTTAGCACAAGATTGAAACATATCTCTTATGTATATCTTATTTCTCTTTACAATTGAAATTTATTGGTCCACTGAAATCAAATATTCTCAATTCTCTTATGTACTCAATGTTCTCTATAATATGAATGTATATCATCATATAAGACAAAAGGGCCACTTTATCCTAGACTCTCTCAAATCAATAGAAATCACTTAGAAGGAATATGTGTATAAGTATTGTGTTATTAAGATATTTTTTGAGATAATTAGGGATCTCATTGTTGGATGAATTAATTTCTACCAACCATCGAAACTTCCACCAACCTCTAGCGAGTGTTCCTCCATCAACATATCCACGAATGTTTCCAGATATTTTCCTCTTTAAGAACTCTCTGGATTCTTGAGATCCTTCCAAAGACCTCTATAAATACGAGGCAGTTGTAATCGTTTGGATACAACATTAAAAATTAGTTTGCTTATTCTTTTATGTGTCTTCCTATGCTTTTGCCCACTTCATCATGGTATCAGAGAAATGTTAGTCATGATAGCCAGGAAAGTCATGAGGGAAAGAACTGTCAGGGCTGTGAGAGTTGGAGAGTGCCTAACTATTGTGAAGGTTGTGAGGCCGAGAGCCGTCCGCAAAAAATTCTTGAGGAGTTGTAACCGTATCCCAGTATTTGGTGTGCAACTGATTGTAAGTCTTCATTTTGGTAGTCTAGTTGACAATTTTTATCTAGGTCAGTTGATAGACTTGGTGGGTTTCAAGTTGGTAGTCTTATATTACTCTTTGATTTGGTAGTCGGTTTCTTAGTATATATGCAAATGCATTTCTGCACAAATATATTCAAGTAGGCTACATTGCAGGCTACAATGCAGTTCTCAAGGTTCATACTTGAATTATACAAACAATATATTGGTCTAAATGATAAATTAAAAAAAAATGATTTTGGTTATTAGCACATTGGCTTATTATGCTTAATCACTAGAAAGTTACTTTCTCTGATATGGGTTACATGAGATGGAGAGTTAACATCTACAAGATAGATGTTTCTTTAGTAAATTAAAGTTTGGTTGTTTGGAAATAATCGGTTATTTTAGAAAGGTTACCTGAACATTGAAGTTTGGCAATATTTGTCCATCGTGTGAGTGCTATTGTGTAGCTCAAATTTTGTTGAAATTTTTTTGGGCTTGAGTTTTTTTAAGGATGGCATCAAGCATGTATCAACAACTTATGATTGCAATATTTCCTGGTAAAAATAATGATAATTGGGCATTTAGAATGAAATTAGCATTTGATTCATGTGAGCTATCAGATATAGTAATGATTGGTTATATTGAACCACAAGATGAGTCTATTTTGAGTGTTGATGAAAAGAAAAATCTTGATGAAAATAGGCAAAAGAATAAAAGGGATTTGCAGATAATTGGACAAGCATTGGATGATTAGGTTGTTGGAAGGATTAAACCAGCCACTACAACCAAGCAAGCATGGGACATTCTAGAGACATCATATCAAGGCACTAGTAAGGTAAAAATAGCCAAACTCCGAGCACTTAGAAGAGAATTTGAAAACTTGCAAATGAAAGATTTTGATTCGATAGATCAATTTGTGTATCGTGTTACGGATTTGGTTAATCAAATAAGTCAAAATGGTGATGAGCTAGCAGATCAGAAGGTTGTAGAAAATGTTTTAAGAAGTTTGCCTAGAAAATTTGATGCAATTGTTGTGGTAATTGAAGAATCTCAAGATTTGACTACATATTATATGGATGAATTGGTTGGCTCCTTGAAAAATTATGAAGAAAGGCTGAAAGGGAATGACAATACCTCATTGGAGCATTAATTAAAAAAAAAATGACATTTGGAAGAAGTAGAGGAAGAGGTAATCCATGATTTAGAGGAAGAGGAAGAGGAAGAAATAATTTTCAAAGAGAAGAAAGAAAGAATCAAGACCCAGGAGGAAGGAGAAATCCAAATTTCAGCTCAAGGGAAAGCAATAACAATCAGGCATCACAAAGGTATGAAAAATCAAAGATTTAATTTTATTACTACAAGAAGTATGGTCACTTTGAAAATGAATGCCAAAAGAAACAAGAAGATATGAGAAAGAAGAATGCAAATTTCTCTAAGAGTAGTTCTGATACATTGTTTATTACATGTTATGTAGCTCAAGAAAATGCAAGTAACATCTGGTTTCTTGATAGTCGTTGTAGTAACCATATGACTAGAAACAAAGAGTTGTTTGAGGATTTGGACACATCGGTTAAATCAAAAATTAAATTTGGTAATGATAACATTGTAGAAGTCACGGGAAAAGGTGCAATTAATGTAATAACAAAGACTGGAAAGAAAACTATTCCTAATGTTTATTTTGTACCTGGTTTGAAGCATAATCTAATAAGTGTGGAAACAATTACTCAAAAGGGTTATAGAGATGTTTTGAGAATAATGTATGCACTATATTTGATATTTCTCCTAGTAAAATAGTGATTGCAAAGATAAAAATGACAAACAACATAATGTTCTCACTTCACATGAAAAGTGAAATGATGGAGAAAATTGGAGCAAGTTTCAAGGCATCAAGTCAAGATCAAGCATGGGTATGGCACTTGAGGTATGACTATCTAAACTTCAAAGGATTATGTTTGTTTCAAAGAAATGAAATGGTATGAGGTTTACCACCTATTCAAGAATGAACAAGTTCATGTGAAAGTTGTATTTTGGGCAAGCAACATAGGAGAAGTTTTCCAAAAGAAATGTCATATAGAGCCTGGGCACCTTTAGAAATTGTGCATACATATTTATGTTGTCCAATGAAAACACCATCATTAGGGGGGAGAATATATTTTCTAATGTTCATTGATGATTATAGTAGAAAAACATGGGTTTATTTCCTCAAACTCAAATCTAAAACATTTGACAATTTTAAGGAATTCAAGGCATTGGTATAGAAACAAAGTGGCATATCCATTAATATATTCATATCAAATAGAGGAGGATAATACAAGTCAAATGAGTTTTTGGAGTATTGCAGGCATCATGGATTAAAGAAGTAGTTCACTACAAGATAAACACCTCAACAGAATGGTGTTGCAGAACGGAAGAATCGTGCAATAATGGAGATGGCAAGAAGCATGTTGAAAGGAAAGAATATATCTAATGAATATTGGGTTGAAGAAGTAGCTTATACAATTTATATATTGAACAAGAGTCCAACAAATATTGTGAGGGACATGATTCCTCAACAAGTATGGAGTGGTAAGCATTATAGTGTTTCTCATTTCAAAGTATTTGGTTGCATTGCATATGCACATGTGCCTAAACAAACAAGGAGTAAATTGGATGATAAAAGTGAAAAATGCATTTTTGTTGGTTATGATTAACAATATTAGGCATATAAGTTGTTTAATCCTATAACGAAGGAAGTCATTTTAAGTAGATATGTTGTATTCAAAGAGGAAGAATCATGGGATGATAATATAGACAAGACAATTACAGGTACAACAATACTATATGAAGAACAAAGAGAAAAAGGTCAAAGAGAACAATCAAATGAGAAAGGAGGAATACCATGAATAATTCCACAAGAAGAAAACTCACAAAGACAAGTTGATAAAGGAGAAACATCAAGTCCACAAGTAAGTTATGAATCAAATCCTACACTTGAATCATTAAGGCCAAGATTAAGATGCAAAAAGACTAGAAGCTTGAAACAAATATATGATCAAGGAGATATGATAGATTTGCAATCTAATTTTGATCTGTTTACTCAAGATCATATATATTTTGAAGATGCAATTAAGGAGTAACATTGGATTAATGCAATGAATGATGAAATGGAATCTATTAAAAAATATGATACATGGGATCTAGTTGATTTACCTAAGCAAATAGAATGCATAGGTGTGAAATGGGTTTATAAATCTAAATATAAGGCAAATATAAAATTGACAAATATAAGCCAATATTAGTAGCTAACATATTTGCACAAGAATATGGGGTTGATTACAATGAAACATGTGCAATTGTAGCAAGACTTGACACAATTAGGATGGTACTAGCTATTGCAGCTCAACACAACTAGAAATTTTATCAAATGGATGTCAAATCATCCTTCTTGAATGGATATTTAGAAGAAGAAGTCTATGTGCAACAACCGCTAGGATATGAAGTAAAAGGACAATAAGACAAGGTTTACAGGTTGAAGAAGGCACTTTATGGATTGAAGCAAGCACCAAGAGAATGGTATAGTATGATAGATTCATGCATGATAAAAAATGAATTCATAAGAAGCACTAGTGAGCCTACATTATAAACCAAAGTTAATGAGCAAGGTCAGATATTGATTTTTTTCCTATATGTTGATGATTTGATCGATACAGGTAATCTCTCTATAGATATGTTTAAATCAACAATGAAGGAGTTTGAGATGACAGACTTTGGGTTAATGAAATATTTTCTTGTCATTGAAGTCACACAAAATGATAAGGGAATTTTCATTTGTCAAAGTAAATATGAAAAATATGTTTTAAAAAGGTTTAGAACGACAAATTGTGGGATAGTTTATACACTTATGACAATTGGCACAAAACTAAGTAGAGAAAAAAATGAGATGGATTTTGATTCAACCATAATCAAAAAATTCGTTGGAAGTTTGATGTATATCACAACGACTAGGCGAGATATAATGTATGGAGTCAGTTTGATTTCTAGATTCATGGACACACCAAAGAATTCACATTGGAAAGTAGGAAAAAGGATATTAAGATACATTGTACGAACTATGAATCATGACATATTGTATTCTACTTCAAATAATTTGTAGTTGGTTGGATACATAGATAGTGATTTTGCAGGGAGTATTGATGACAGAAAGAGCACATTTGGATATTCATTTCGTATTGGAACAAGATTTGTGGCATGATAATCAAAGAAACAACCAATAGTGACAATCTCATCAACAGAAGCAAAGTATGTAGCAGGTAGATCAACAACATGTCAAGCAGTTTGGATGCAAATAATATTGAAGGATCTAATGCACAATCAAGAGGAGCCTACTGCAATCTATTGTGAAAATAAGTACACCATTGAAATATCAAAGAATCATGTTTTTCACAAGAGGACAAAGAATATTGACACTAGATATCACTTCATTCGAGAACTTGTCAACAATGGAGAACTCATCCTACAACATTACAGATCAAAGGAGCCACTTGCAAACATATTTACAAAGGCTTTAGCACCAGACCAATTTGAGTATTTGAGAGAATCTTTGGGAATTATAAGTATTGATGTAATTAGTAGTATAAATTAGGGGGGAGTGTTGGATGAATTAATTTCTACCAACCACAAAAAATTCCTCCAAATTCTAGCGACTATTCCTCCACCAACATATCCACCAACGCTTCTAGATATTTCTCACTCTGATAACTCTATGTACTCTCGAGATCCTTCAAAAGACCTCTATAAATACGAGGCACTTGTAATCATTTGGATACAACAATAAAAATTACTCGGTTTGTTCTTTTATGTGTTTTCCTTTCTTTCTGTCCACTTCATTCATAACTAAAATAATCAATAATAGTTTTCGAAGTAATCATAATATTTCTCCCATTTACTTGTGTAGGCCTAGACCACTCGATGATTGATATGAATTGATGTTAAGAATGGATTTCTCTTCAATTTCCACCTTGTCATTTAAAGGTCCTAAATTTTATCCAGTGAACCTTGTACTAGTTCATAACTAATTGTTTGCCATTTTATTGCTAGAAACCTTTTCGAGCATTATACGCCAAAGGTAACATAAAAAAAATTAAAATTTATGATGGACACTTGATAATGATGTAACATAATATTTTGATACTTAGTTCGTCTAACCATGGAAAGTGGCCAGGCCTAAGCCTTGGCCTATCACCTATCTCGAGAGCTATGACCAAGCCATAGAATGTGACCAACGCCTTCAATTACATACCGAACTTCCAATGGACGTGTCTCATACATTGTAGGCTTATTCCGAGACCATTATGAAACTTTGGGCTTCAGGTGTTTCAACACTTTGACCTTTGCCTTCCTATGGATCTTTCGACCTGTCGACACCTGTCCTCTTGGATCCAACGGTCCATATTCCCTCAGGCCCTTTATCTCTCAGCAGTTCGGAATTCTCAAAGTTCAAACTCACCTCCTCCTAGACTCATAGTATCTGACGACTCATATTTTCTTGGGCGATCAGATGCTTGGATTTTTCCCCGAACAATATGACAGTTCAGATCTATTCCAACTTAGATTCTATTTCGGATCTCCAAATCTTCAGGCTCTGGAAATCACATTTCTCAACTCTTGTGAGTTTTCTCTCTCCTCTTTCTGCGAAGCGATAAGGCTCGTTCACTTCACTCTGTTCAAACAATTGTTGATCTTTTGCACAGTGATTCAATGACCACTGTTGCTCCTCCTCTTGAGCTTCTGAGTTCTTTCACTTAGAAGATTTTCTAAGTGTTCAAAGGTTTCTAACATTTTCTCCTCCTTCAAGTCCAACTATCAACTCTCCCTGACACTTTATTGAAAGTGCTATCCTCTCTGACCTTCGTCCTTAAAAGGATTTCGATTCCCCACACACAACTTGTGTTCTTGAGATTTTGATAACTTAGATCGAAGGATTTCTTGAAAAGAAATTCTTCTTGCCCACTTGGCATTACTCTGGTTCAGGTTCTTTGACACTTTGTTGTTTCACAACATTGTGCAAACATTGCACCTAGTCTAAGTTTCCTTTGTTCTCTCTGAACTTCTCTGAGTCACTCTGAGACTTAGTTGACGCACTCCTTGCATTCGAGATACACACCTTGCATACTATTGGATTACTGAGAAGGGGGGTGAATCAATAATAGCGTAATTATAATCTTTTTTCTTCAAATGTTATATCAATGGAGAATTATTATCCAATAATGAGAAGTAAGAAATAAACAATCGCACACATACACATTACACCAATGTTTTACGTGAAAACCCAAATCAGGGGAAAACCACAGAATGTTTTTTCTTATATGTCTTGAAGAATTACATTCATTGGAAGCACCAACTTCCTTTGTTTTCAGCTGCAACTGGAAGGAGGCTCCAACCCCCTAGTTTCTCAGGCTACAACCTGATGGAAGATCCAACTCCAAAATTCTCTGGCTACAACCAGAAGGAGGCTACAACCCGCTATGTTCTTTGGCTACAACCGAAAGGTGGCTACAACCACGTGTCCTTGCCCCATCCAAACGCCCTGAAGTAGAAGTAGAATGATGGAACCACTATCACACTATCACTATGATATATACCGTTGTAAACCTGTACCAATAAATATTAATTATGCATCAACCTGTACCTCAACCTGTAATCAACCTGTACCATAAACAAGTGAATCAACCATGCACCAACCTGTACCATAAACAAGTGCATCCAACCATGTACCAAGTATATACCAATCATGTATCAACTACTCATCAACTATGACTCATCAATATCTACCAACATCATCAACTATACACCTCATGTATGTGCTAACTCATCAAATACTTTTCTCAACCATGTACTCAACATGTACCTCAACAAAAAGCCCTCATCAATTTCATCATCCAAATCTGATTTGTAGCTCTGTAGTAGAACTGGTGTATATGATCACATTCCTTCAAACCTTCCTAAACTTTAACAACAAGAGACTAGCATTTTCATCAAACTTTTCTTTAGTCTCACATGCCTAGTTTTGGATTAGTCAACAACCCTAAATTGAAGTAATCATAACCTTGAACCTGTAATGTATAAATATCTGAAACTGATACACAATTTTATTCAGTGTGTTTTATGCAATTCCTCCAGGTGTCACTACTTGGAACCTCTCAGAAAAGGAGTTATAGTAAAAATGACATACCTTGTTGAATTCTGGCTTATTCTAGAGAGCGACCTTATAGAGCATGCCCTACACAAAATATTCATTGAATGGATATGAAACTATTACAAAACATACTACAAATTGTACCCTAACCAACTCATTTAGTCTCACTGAATTTGGATCTGTTATGAATACATTATGACGTTTTTACCCTAAACACTTGTTTTGACTAGTTTTAGGACTAGCCACAAACCTTATTTTCCATGGAGTGTAACTTGCAAAATACAATGACCCACAAAATGAATTTTTTACCATAGATACTTGGGTATGTGATCTCAATGGAATATAAATTTCACGGTCTGAATCATTATAAAAAAGCAAGTTATAGCGAATATGGTGAGATGACCTGTAAATAACATACCTTAGAAAGCACCATCAAAAGAATTTATCCTTCCTTGCATTTCGGCCTTCTTTTCTTCACCTTCCCTCAGAAATTCGGATTATATATCCTTGGTTACCTTAGACACCTATAGATTTCAATATCCTCAAGTGTAATTAAAATGAGAGAGCCTTGCCTCTTATTTATACTCTCCAAGTAGCTTCCTTAAAAACATCTTCTAGGTCACTTGGCCCACTTTCCTTATTTTAGGGTTAACCCACTTCTAATTTCTCCATTAAATTTATGATTGAAATAATTTATTTTTTATTCACTTTGAATTATAATACACCCATCACTTCACTTTATTATTTACCTTTTAAAATCTCTTAAACCACTTTGACTACTTTGACCTTTTGAGGCTTCTAGATGACATATGAGGGTCCTCCAACTTCGTAAGGCCATAACTCTCAAACCGTGAGGAGTTATGTGGCATTCCACATACCACCAGAAATGAAATGACATGCACTATCCATATAGAATAGTATTACCTTCAAATATATCAAAAATCATACCGTTATCCATCAAACAAACTTGGGTCCATTACCCAAACCTGGGTTCTCCAACTTCACATGGTCATAACTCTCTGATCATGAGGAGTTATGTGACGTTCTACATACCACCGAAAATGGCACGACAAGAACTATCCATCTAGGATAGTTTCCCTGACAAATTCACTGTCCTTCATCTCATTATTCCACAATTAATCATGGGTTCTCTAACTCTGCAAAGCGTCTTCCCGTGAGGGCTTTCACCATAAGGGGACCACTTTAGAGTTCATCCATATTTACTTCTTATCAACCATGACAAAACAATAATGAGTCATATTGACATCAAACAATATTTGTTCCATTACCCAAACCTTTGTGCTACGAGGATTTCTTCAAGGATTGACATCAATGACAACCAACCTTAATCAACAATCTCCCCCTTTGGCATTGATGGCAACACTCTGATGCAATATTGAAATCATATCACTCATGCTCCCCCTGGAGCCATGCCTCTTTCCTCTGCATCTAATAAATCTCTCCCCCTTTGTTATCAATGGCAAAGGTATCTTTTAATTGTCCTTTTATGGTGCTTCCTCATGTACATATAAGACATATAATATAAGCATTCAAAAATAATTCATTTTGGAGTAGAAAAAATTCCATGTCTTTGGCAAAGATATTCAAAGGCTTCCCATGGAAGTGGTTTTCTAAAGATGTCTTCCACTTGTTATTTTGTGACCACATACTCAAATTTGATGTTCTTTTCTGCAACCTATTCCCATAGAAAGTGATACTTGATTGGAATGTGCTTCGTCTTGGAGTGCATCACCGGGTTTTTTGAGATACTGATGGAACTTGTATTATCACAATATATTGGAATGGGCTCTTCATACTCAACATGTATATTTGTCAAAGTTTGTTTCATCCAAAGAACATGTGTACAACATGCTACTACTAAAATATACTCTTCTTCGGCTGTAGATAGAGATATCGATAATTGTTTCTTGCTTAGCCATGATACCAAACATTCACCTAAGTAGAAAGATGCTCCACTAGTGCTTCATCGGTCATCAATGCAACCTACCCAATCTGCATCTGTGTAGGCAATAAATGATAGATCTTTTCCGTTTGGATACCATAATCCCAACTCTTTTGTTCCTTTGAGATATCTGAAGATCCTCTTTACTGCTAATACATGTGATTCCTTTGGTCTTGCTTGAAATCATGCCACCTGTCCAACTACCTACATTACATCTGGTCTGGATGTTGTCACATATAGTAGGCTACCAATCATTGTCCTATATTGCCTCTGATCTGTAGTCTTTGAATCATTATCTTTGCTCAACTTACAACTGGTTTGCATGGGAGTGATAACTGGTTTGCAATCTTGCATTCCGAACCTGTTTTTCATTTCTCTGATATACTTGGTTTGAGAAATAAAAATTTATGGGTTTCTTTGATGTATTTGAATTCATAGAAAGAATGATAGTTCTCCAAGTAATGTCATTTCAAATTCATTATGCATGTCTTTTGCAAATTTTTGTCTTAACCTGTCATCAACACTACCAAAAATAATATCATCAACATAAACTTCAATTAATAAAATATTACCTTGACTTACGTTGATGTAGAGATTGTTGTCTGCACTTCCTTTTCTGAACCCTGCCTGCTGCAGATAATTATCCAGTCTAGAATACCATGCTCTAGGAGCCTGTTTTACACCATACAAGCCCTTATTTAATTTACACACATAGTCTGTGTTCTCTGACAATTGAAATCCTTATGGTTGTTCAATGTAGACTTCTTCCTCAAGTTCCGCATTCAGAAAAACTGATTTTACATCTATCTGATATAATTTAACATTTTTGGAGCATGCATAAGCTAAAAGGAAACAAATTTCTTCCATTTTGGCAACTGGGGCAAATGTTTATTCAAAGTCAATTCCTTCAATATGTGCATATCCTTTACATACCAATCTAGCTTTGTTCCTTGTAACTTGTCCACATTCATTCAATTTATTCTTGAAAACCCATTTTGTGTTGATCACATTCTTATTCTTTGGTCTTGGAACCAATTCCCATGTGCCATTTTTCTCTATTTGATCCAATTCTTCATCCATGGCCTTATTCCAAAATTCATCCTTGTTGGATTCTTCAAAACAGTTTGGTTCAATTGTAGATAAGAGTACTAGATGCGTTTTTTCTAGTGAACGGATTTTTCTTCTAGTCTCAACTCCTGCATCTTTGTTTCCAATAATCTAATCTGAAGGATGATTCTTCTGTACTCGTTTGCTAGGTGTATTTGGAGATACTTGTTGAACTTTCTCTTATGCTTCTATCGGATTCTCTTCATCTTCATCTTCCTCTTCTACTTCTTTTTCATCTTCTTCTTTGAAAAGTTGTTCCACTAATTTGTTTTCTTCTTTCTTTGTTTCTAGTATGCCTGTTTCATCAATTGTTACATTGATGTTTTCCACAACTTTGTTTAATCTTATATTGTAACACTTATATGCTTTCCTTGTACTTGAGAAACCAACAAGTATTCCTTTGTCCACACAAGAGTCAAACTTTACCATTCTTCCATCTTCTCTTTTGATGTAGCATTTGTTTCCAAAAACACTGAAGTGCTTCACATTTGCTAGTCTTTCTTTCCATAGCTCGTAGGGAGTTTTATCAGTGTTGTTTATGAGAATTACTCTATTTTGAATGTGAACTGCTGTATGCACTGCTTGTGTCCAAAAAATATCTATCAACTTTGAATCCATTATCATTGTTCGAGCCATTTCTTGTACTTTCATGTTCTTTCTTTCAACAACTCCATTCTGTTGAGGTGTCTTAGCGACGGAGAATTGCCTTTTTATTCCATGATTGTTGTAATAGTCCATAAATTCCTTTGTGGTGAATTCTCCTCCATTATCTCATTTTCAACCATTTACTTGTAGATATTGAAGTTTTCAAAATCTTTTGACTCGTTCTTGAGAAAACAAACTACATTCATTCTTGTATAATCATCAACTAATAACATAAAGTATCTCTCACCTTTTAAGCCTTTTGTTGTATTTGGTCCAACTAAATTAGTATGCACAATTTCCAGTGGTTTTGTTTTTTAATATTCCTTTGATTTGAACCTAGTCTTTGTTTGCTTTCCTTCTTGGCAATGCTTGCATAAAGTGTTGGTTGGTTTTGTGATCTGGGGAATTTCTCTGATTGTTTCTCTTTTACTTACTTTGAAAAGGTTATCAAAGTGCATGTGACCCATTCTTTTGTGCCATAGCCAACTTTCATCTTCATTTCCTAGACAACACTTTTCATTTCCAATTTCGCTTAACACATATATGTTGCTTGAAGTTTTTGCAGTTGTAGCGACCAATTTCCTTGAACCTTCTTTTCTTATCTCACACTTTTGTGAATCGAAGGTAACTTTAATACCTTGGTCACCCATTTGACTCACACTTGAAACATTATTTTTCATATCTTCTACTAGTAGAAAATTTTCCTCCTTTTCATTCTTGTTCCCAATTCAGACTGTGCCTTTTCCAATGATTTTTGCTGAATCATCATTTCCAAAGGAGACTGATCCATCTCTTTCCTTTCGTAATGTAAGAAACTTGTATCTATCACATGCCATGTGTTTTGAACATCCACTGTCAACATACCAACCACGTTTCTTTTGTTTAGCTTGTAGAGGGACTGTGCATTCTTCATTACTATACTGATCTTGCTTTATTATCCATGTCATTTTCTGAGGTTCTTGTTTGTGACTCTGTTGAGGTTCTTTAGGAGAGACTTTTATTTTGCAATTTTTAGCCATGTGTCCAAAATTGTTACATTTGTAACATTCCACTTCAGTGCTCAAAGATTCAAACCTACTGTAACTTCTTCTCTGTGTTTCACTATGTGTTCTTGAATAACCCCTTTGCGTATGGCTATCAAAGTAGTTATTGTTCATGTTGTTAGCTCTGCAATTTACATCTTTATGTCCAAAATTGTTACATGCATAACATAAACCAAAAAATATTGTTTGATACCTGGTAATTGAATATCTTCTGAAAAGAGATGCTCTTATGAATCCTTCTTCTTCTTGAGGCCTATCTATTTATTTTTTATTTTGAAATCTGAATCTTCTCGGTGGAGAAGTGTCCCTGTAATCTTCCTTGTATATCTTTTTATCCCCTTTGAGTGTTTCTGCATAGCTTTTTGGATTTGTTTCTTTCTCTCTTGTTTTGGATCTTGATCCCTTTTATTTCTAATTGTATCCAAGTCTGAACTTGTGAAGATGAGATTTTTGACTACTGATAATGTCATCCAGAACTTTTGAGCTATTCTGCATCTTTTTCTTTTGAATATTCTTTCTTAGTGTGACAATCTATGCTTCCAGGTTTCCAATGATCGCGTCCTTTCCTTATAGATGTTCTTTGAGTGCTTCTTCAATTCTTTTATCTTCTTCTATTTGAACCTTCAATTTTGTGATCATTTGTTTTGGTTCTTGAGTGTCTTTTTTCTTATCTACTTCTACTTGTAGTTTCTTGTTTTTCTTCTTTTCTCATCTGATAACTTCTATGACACTTATTAATTCTTTTCAGAAGTCAACTTTTGCCTCTTCAATTTCTTCTTCATATGCTTCTTCATATTCTTCTTTGGAGTCTTATTTATCAGAGTCTTTTACTGCCATGAATAGAACTCTCCTTGTTTCAATGTCACTAACTTCATCTTCATTTGATGATGAGATGTCTTCTTTGGTGAAAAAACTTTTCTTGAAAATTTTCTTTATAGTTCTTTTACCTTTATATGTTTGTCTACCTTTTGAGTAACCTTCATCATTTCTCTTTTCCTTACAAGGACATTTGTTAGCAAAATGATCAATACCGTCACAATTAAAACAAATTAAAGGAAGCTTACCTCTATACCTTCTGTTGGTTCACTTGTTCAGTCTTTTGACGAAGTTGGCCACTTCTTCATCATCTTCCGAGACATCACTGCTACTGCTATATTCTTCTTGTTCCTTTTTATTTTTCTTTGATATTGTGGATGCTTTGAAGACTGCTTCTTTTACATCGGGATTTTCCTGTTCAATTCTCATCTCATATGCTGTGAAGATTCCATGAAGTTCATCCATGCTTATTGAGTTTAGATTCGATCTTTCTTCTAGTGCTAATATCTTAGGGTTGAATATCATAGAAGATATCTTAGTACCTTTTGCACAATTACAGATTCTTCGATTTATTCTCCCAATCCTATGATTGCATTCACTGTTTAATCGACTCGTAAGAAGTAGGCTGTGATATCTTCATCTTCCTTCATTTTTAGTTGTTCGAACTGACCTCTATAAGTTTGAAGCTTTACTTCTTTGACTTTTGAATCTCCTTCATAAATATTTCGAAGCTTGTTCCAAATCTCTTTAGCAGATTTACAATGTGCAACTTTGGTGAATACCGTATCATTGAGACCATTCAAAAGTGCATTTTTAGCTTTGGAATTATTCTCACCGAGTTTCACTACTTTGTCATTTGTTGGTGGAACTGCTGGTGCTGTGTATCCATCTACAATTGATTGTCGAACTTGAAATCCTTGTTCCTGTATATATGTCTTCATCCTTATGCTCCAAAAAACATATTTATGTCCATCAAACTGTGGTATTCCATTTTTATACAAGTTGATACTCTCCATGATCTACCTTTCAATGGTTAAACTGATTTATGAAGGAAACTTCTCTTTTACCAATTGTTGGATTACTGAGAGGGGGGGGTGAATCAGTAATAGCTTAATTATATATTTTTTCTTCAAATTTTATATCAATGTAGAATTATTATCCAATAATGAGCAGTAAGAAATAAACAATCACACACATACACAGTACAACAGTGTTTTACGTGGAAACCCAAATCGGGAGAAAACCACAAAATGCTTTTTCTTATATGTCTTGAAGAATTACATTCATTGGAAGCACCAACTTCCTTTGTTTTCCATATGCAATTGGAAGGAGGCTCCAACCCCCTAATTTCTCAGGCTACAACTTGAGGGAAAATACAACTCCCCAATTCTCTAGCTACAACCAGAAGGAGGCTACAACCCCCTATGTTCTCCGGATACAACCGAAAGGTGGCTACAACCACATGTCCTTACCCCGTCCAACCTCCCTGAAGTAGAAGTAGAATGATGAAACCACTGTCACACTATCATTGTGATATATACCACTGTAAACCTGTACCAATACATATGAACCATGCATCAACCTGTACCTCAACCTGTAATGAACCTGTGCCATAAACAAGTGAATCAACCATGCACCAACCTATACACAACCTGTAATCAACCTGTACCATTAACAAGTGCATCCAACCATGTACCAAGTATGTACCAATCATGTGTCAACTACTCATCAACTATGACTCATCAATATGTACCAACATCATCAACTATATACCTCATGTATGTGCCAACTCATCAACTACTTGTCTCAACCATGTACTCAACATGTACCTCAACCAAAATCCCTCATCAATTTCATCATCCAAAATTGATTTGTAGCTCTATAATAGATCTGGTGTATATGATCACGGTCCTACAAACCTTCCTTGACTTTAACAACAAGAGACTATCATTTTCATCAAACTTTTCTTTAGTCTCACATGCCTAGTTTTGGATTAGTCAACAACCCTAACATGAAGTAATCATAACTTTGAACATGTAATTTATAAAGATCTAAAACTGATACACAATGTTCTTCAGTTTGTTTTATGCAATTCCTCCAGGTGATACTACTTGGAACCTCTCAGAAAAGGAGTTATAGAAAAAATGACATACTTTGTTGAATTCTAGCTTATTCTAGAGAGAGAACTTGTAGAGTGTGCCCCACATGAAATATTTGTTGAATTGATCAGAAACTATTAAAAAACATACTACATATTGTACCCTAAACAACGCATTTCATCTCACTTAATTTGGATTTGTTATGAATAAGTTATGATGTTATTACCTGAAACAAATGTTTTTGACTAATTTCAAGAATAGCCACAAACCCTATTTTCCATGGAGTGTAACTCCCAAAATACAACGAACCATAAGATAAATTATTTACCACAGATAACTGAGTATGTTTTCTCAATGACATAGAAATTTCACAATATGAATCATTATAGCGAAAATGGTGAGATGACCTGTAAATAACATACCTTAGAAAGCACCATCAAAAGAATTTATCCTTCCTTGCATTTCAGCCTTCTTTTCTTCATATTCCCTCAGAAATTCAGCTTAGATATCCTTATTTACCTCAAACACCTATAGATATTCAATATTCTCAAGTGTAATTAAAATGAGAGAGACTTGCCTCTTATTTATACTCTCCAAGTAGCTTCCTTAAAAACATCTTCTAGGTCACTTGGCCCACTTTCCTTATTTCAGGGTTAACCCACTTCTAATTTCTCCATTAAATTTATTATTGAAATAATCTATTTTTTATTCACTTTGAATTATAATACACTCATCACCTCACTTTATTATTTACCTTTTAAAATCTCTTAAACCACTTTGACGACTTTGACCTTTTGGGGCTTCTACATGACATATGAGGGTCCTCCAACTTCGTAAGGCCATAACTCTCAAACTGTGAGGATTTATGTGACATTCCACATACCAGCATAAATGGAAGGACATGCAATATCCATATAGAATAGTATTACCTTCAAATATAACAAAAATCATATTGTTATCCATCAAACAAACTTGGGTTCATTACCCAAACCTGGGTTCTCCAACTTCACATGGTCATAACTCTCTAACCGTGAGGAGTTATGTGACATTATACATACCACCGGAAATGTCATGACAAGAATTATCCATATAGAATATTTTTCCTTAAAAACACACTATCCTTCATCTCATTATTCCACAATTAATCATGGGTTATCTTACTCTGCAAAGCGTCTTCCCGTGAGGGATTTCACCATAAGGGGACCACTTTGGAGTTCATCCATATTTACTTCTTATCAACCATGAAAAAACAATAATTAGTCATATTTACATCAAACAATATTGGTTTCCATTACCCCAAAAAAAATTCTACGGGGATTTCTTCAAGGGTTGACATCAATGACAACCAACCTTAATCAACACATACAAGTGTAAGAAGAGAAACAATTGGAACTCATCCAGATTCGTCACAAATTCATACAGTCAATCTCTCTAACAATCATACATGAATGAACTGAAATAAATCACATACACATAATATAACATTCATTCATCCATACATCAAATGAACATAGTCCAAGGATTTGGGACAATTATGTCTGTTCTATTCCTTCATGAAAACAAATTACATAATGTTTCTTGTACTCTACTATGTTCTATCGATCCCTCTAATCTCTTAAAATACTCATACATTATGATCGATTGCAATGAAGTAATAAACTATCCAAGGACTGGCTCCACAAGCTCTCTCATCATGTCTGCAACCTATCCTATCACACTCGTAGTGGTTACCTACTATGTCCTATTACAATAACTAGCAGTTATTTTCAGATAAGAGTCAACACTCAATATCTGCAATTCCTTATAGTACTTCACAACTTTACAAACAAGTTACATTTTTAAAATGTTGTTTACAAAATATCTCAACAACCCGATTTAATTCTGAGTTAATTTTTGATTTGAAACTCTGTCATTGTTGAGATGTTGTTCCTTTGCCTCCACACTTGCATTTTGACTTTGAAGGTGGTGATCCTGCATCATACTCCTCTGGTTAAAATTTTCATGGACTCCTGTCCATGAGCTCTTCCACTGTCTTTCCATGCTTCAAAATATCAGGTTCTGTAACCCAACTTCCATCTTCCATTGGATGATATTTCCACTTCACTAAGTATTCAGGATATGTCTTTCTCCTGGTCTTCTTTCCATCTCTTTGTTCAATGATTTTCTCCATCTGAGGATTTTTTTTTGTGGGTAATTGTTCTTCCCACTGAAATTATCTCTGATCATGTGATTCTCCTGCTTCATCTCTCTTGTAAGGATACAGGTCTGCAACATTGAATATCGGCGATATCCCAACATTGTCTGGCAACTAAATTTCATAAGCATTGGCAGCAAATTTGTTGAGAATCCTGCATGGTCTAATCTTCTTCATCTTCAATTTGTTATATGTTCCCCTTGGAAACTTTTCTTTTCTCAAATGAGATAAAACTTCATGTCCAAACTTGAATTGAACTTATCTCCTCTTTTGATAAACTCTGCTCTTATATTTCTGGTTGTTGTTTTGTAGTTGTTCTCCGACTCTATCATGGAGTTTCTGCATTTCTGCAGCAAAATCCTCTACTCCAACACTTATGAACTCATCTTGATTCATATCTCTGAACTCTGTAATCCCTCTTGGTTTTATACCATACACAATTTCAAATGGACTTTTCCCTATCCTCCTTTTCACTGAATTGTTGAATGCAAATTCTACTTGTGCCAGAATATGATCCCATTGACAACCTTACTTAGTGACTAAACTTCTTAACAAGTTTCTCATACTCGTGTTTACTACTTTAGTCTGTCCATCTTCCTGAGGGTGATATGTTGAAGTAAAGAAAAAGTTTGTCCCTAGCCTCTTCCATAGAGTCCTCCAAAAGTGTATTACAAATTTCATGTCCCTGTCTGAGACTATGCTCCTCGACAATCCATGTAGTCTCTCCACTTCTTTGTAAAAAAATTAGCTATGTGTTTAGCATCATTTGTCTTCTAGCATGGTATGAAATGTGCCATTTTTGAAAAACTGTCCACTACAACAAATATGGAATCGCTCCCTTTTTGAGTTCTAGGCAATCCAAAAACAAAATCCATATTGATTGCATCCCACGACCTTTCTGGAATTGGTAATGGTTGATACAAACCAGTGTTATGTTGTCTTCCTTTTGCATATTGACAAATTATTCATTTGTTCACAAATGTTTTCATCTCGGATCTCATTCTTGGCCAATAGTATGAATTACTCAACTGTGCAAATGTCTTATCGTGACCAAAGTGTCCAGCTAAACCTTTGTTGTGTTTCTCCTTCAGAAAATTATCTCTCATTGAGCTTTTCGGTATGCACAATTGGCTTCCCTTGAACAATAATCCATCCTGTATCAAATATTCAGTTGATGAGATTCGGTCTCCCAACAAAGGCTTCTTGAATGCCTCATAATCTTCCTTAAAATTTGTGTCTTCTTTATACATTTTCTTGAGGTGTTGAAACCCTAAGGTCTCCACTTGGAATTCTTGTACAATCAATCTCCTCCTTCTCAAAGAATCTACAACTTTGTTAGTAGTTCCAACAATATGTTTGATGACAAAAGTAAAATTTTACATAAATTCTACCCATTTAGCATGTTTCTGATTCAACTTTTCTTGCCTAGTAATAAACTACAAAACTTGGTTATCACTATACAAGACAAATTATTTGGGAATTAGATACTGTCTCCACTTCTTCAAATCTTGAATCACTACATAAAATTATTTTTCATATGTGAAATAATTCTTCTTGGCACCATTCAGTTTCTCATTGAAATAAGCAATTGGCCTAATATCCTGACTCAAGACTGCTCCAGTAGCTAATCCACTTACATCACATCTCACTTGAAATGTTTTTCCAAAATCTGGTAAGACCAGAATTGGTTGTTTTGTGATCTTATCCTTCAACACTTTGAAACCTTTCTCAGCTTCCTTTGTCCAACTAAATGACTTGTGTTTCTTCTTCACAGTGTCTAGAATGGGTGCACATATACCACTGAAATTTCTGATAAACTTTCTATAAAAGCTTGCTAACCCATGAAAACTTCTTACCTCAAATATGTTTCTTGGCGATGGACATTCTTTTATTGCTCTTACCTTTTTTGGATCCATCTTCAATTCATTTGAATATATCATGAAACCCAAATATATGAGTTCCTTCTTCATAAAAGAAATTTTCTTTAGATTTATCAACAACTTCTCTTACTGCCACTTTTCCATCACTGATGTCAACTGTCTTAAGTGTTCTCCCTTTGTCTTACTGAAGATTAGTATGTCATCTAGATATACTATGAAAAATTTCCCTATGAATTCTTTCAACACTTCATTCATCAATCTCATAAATGTGATTGGTGCATTTTTCAACCCAAATGGCATGACCAACCATTCAAACAATCCTTCATTTGTATTGAATGTTGTTTTCCATTCATCTCCCTCTCTCATTCTTATTTTATGATATCCACTCTTCAAGTCTATCTTGGGAAATTAGCTTTCTCAACTCAAACAATCCATCAAATCATCCATCCTTGGTAAAGGAAATCTGTACCTAATGGTTATCTTGTTGAAGGCTCGAGAATATGTACACATTCTCCATCCTCCATACTTCTTTGGACTTAACACAGTTGGGCTTAGGCTTTCCCTAACCAAGCCTTTATCCAACAAATCTTGGACTTGATTTTTGACTTCCTCATTCTCTCCAGGTGTCAACCTATAAGCTGCTTTGTTTGGTAAACTAGCTCCTGGAATAAGGTCAATATGATGTCTTGTACTCCTAATGGGTGGAAATGAGTGAGGTAACTCATCCACTACTATGTCAGCAAAGATTTCTAATAGTTCTTGGGTTTCTATAGGCAAATCTTCCACATAATTACTTGTAAGGATAAATCTAGGCTTCCTCACTACAACAAACTGCATTTCTTTTTCCTTCTTGACATCATTCAATAGTTCCTTCCCACTCATGAGAAGTATAATTGAACTAGCTTCCCTATTTTTCTCTTTTTCTTTTATTGGTAATAACATGTGGGTCCTACCATTATTTTCTAGGGTATAAGTATTCTTTCTCCGATCACGAATAACTTTTCTGTCAAACTGTCGTGACCTCCCCAATAAAATATGATAGACATCCATAGGAATTACATCACATAATATTTCATCCCTATAACCTCCTATTTTAAATTCAGCTTGGCATTGTTGACTTACCATTACTTGATGTCCTTTCTGCAACCATGATACCTTATATGGGTTTGGATGTGCAGTTGTCTTCAGCTCCAGTTTCTCCACCATCTTTGTGGATACTAAATTGTCAGTGCTCCCATTGTCTATGATCACCTTACAAACTTTGTCTTTCATCTGGCAAGTAGTTTTGAACAGACTTGTTTGAATTGGTTCCTCCATATCCTTCTCTGGTTTAAGAAGAATCTTCCTCATCATGAGGTTCTTTCCTCCTTTTACTGCTTATGTGCTTCACCTCCTCCTTCGTTCTTTCTCTCGGGACATTCCCAAGACTTGTTCTCTTGCTTTACATAGGTATAGAATCTAACTATGCCTCCTCTGGCTCTTCCTCTGGCTCTTCCTCTTCCTCTTCCTTTGGAAAACAAAATTCCTCCACAATGTTGTCACTCTTTAAAACTTCCACCCTTCTCATGGTGACTATGTTGTTTGCCGACTTCATGCTTATGCCTCCAAAACTTCTCTCTGGTAGTTCCCTTACCTCTGCTTCATTGGCTTTGTTTCTTTGCCAATTTCTCTTTAGATTTCAAGGCTGCTTGATAAGCATCCTAGACTATACTAATTGACATCATGTTGATCTCCTCTTGTATTTCATATCTCAGCCCATTTGTATATCTGGTTGTCTTTTCATCCTCATTTTCTTTCTGTCCAGCCCTGATGTTCAGTCTATAAAATTCCTCAGTGTACTCCTTCACTCATAAGATTTTCTATCTCAGGTTTTGCAATCTCCTAAATAGATTGATTTTATAGTCCTTTGGGATAAATTTTTCCTTCAGCTTGGCTACCATCCTATCCGAGTTTTTAATTTTCTACTTACCATTGATCATGCATTCAGCTTGCAGTTCATCCCACCATAGTGTTGCAGGACCTTTCAGTCTTGTCACTGCATGCTTAACCATATTATATTCTTCGATATATTCATAATCGAAGTATTTTTCCATAGCACGTGCCCAATATAACAATTATTCAACTTCTAAATTGTCTTCATACATTGGTACCTCTATCCTTTCTCTGGCTCCGATTTTTGAAACAACTTTTATTAAGTGATCTTGTGAAGCATCCTCTGCTACATTTTATTTTAGCCTCTATTTCATCACTCTCAGCTTCACTGATATCTCCAATGTCTCGTGATCTTCTCTGCGTTGTTTCCATGGCATCCAGTCTCATTTAGAGTCACCTCATTTCTTTTTCCATTTCTGCATTCACTCTACGCCTTCTGGGTTGCATGATTTCACTGTGTCACCTACAAACAAAAATCAAATTCTTGATACCACAAATGATATCAATTTTTCTCCTTTCTCCTTTGTTTTTTTATCTAAAAACAAATTCAATATTAGCTCTGATACCACATGATGTGTAGGGATGCTCAACCTCCCAGTCTTGGATCTTCGATTCTTGAGTTGAGTGACTCTCTGAAAGCTTGATGGTTTCCTTCTGTGACTATACATAGGCCCTTTCAGCTTCTTATTCCAGGTTTTAATGGCACCTACAACCCTCCCTTTCTCTCTCCTGCGAAATCTCAGAGTGTCAGGCGTTAGCTCCTTTTTCTGATAAGCCCCCTCTTGATGTGACCTTGGTGATGACCACATGATTGTGGGCACAGTTACAAGTAGTTTCAATTCAAACTACTTTTTGGCCCACAATCCTCCTCAAGTCTCCATGTGTCCTTATGACAAAACCATGGTTTGGATTGCAGCCTGCACTCGATATTTTAAGCTCTGCGCAACTCATGTTCCCGCAATGCTACGGGATCGTCGATCTCATGATCTTGACAATAACATATGAATTGATGGTTCAGATCTGCGCATTTTGAATCTATAGACTAGATCTTCCTCTCCATCAATCAACGACTACGATCTCCTTCACAACTATGGACTTCAGGGTTATTAAATATCAAACCCAACTTTCTTCTGTACTCAAATCCTCTGGAACTCACAATATGCTGACACATGTCCTGCTCGATCAATGGTTCTTCTCCCACCTCGGATGTTTGACCTTTCAAATCAGATCAACGGTCCTGTGACCCTCTTCTCGATCGACGGTCGAGATCTCCTTCGGGTCTATGGACTTCTAAGATCTCAAATCTCAAACTTATTTTTCCCAATGGTTTTTACCTAGAGTCTATGATCCCCTAATGTGTGTCCTCTTAATCTAACGATCGAGGATTTCTTCGGGTCTTTACCCGGATCTCATAGATGTGCACCACGTCTCCTTCGAATCCAATAGCTATGAACCACTTTGGGACCTTACCTGGAGTTCACGAATTCACTCCACGTCTCCCTTAGATCTCATGACCCAGATTTTATTTTGGGTATTTGGGTCTTCGCACCTCGGCAATCTCAGATCTCAAACTGAAAACTCACTTCAACTTTCTCAGAGCTCACGATCTGCTGACAAGTGTCCACTTATAGATCGATGACTATCATCCCTTCGACTCTTTGGGCTTTGGGTGTTTCAACACTTTGACCCTTTTCTTCCTCTGGATCTTCCGACCTATCGATATGTTCCCTCCTGGATCCAATGGTCAAGATTCACTCCGGCCCTTCGGCTCTCTGCGCTTCAGAAATCTCAAAATTCAAACTCACCTCCTCTTGGACTCACGGTATCTGACGGCTCAGATTTACTTGGGTGATTCAAATCTTGGAGTTTGCCCCAAACAATCTGATGGTTCATATCTATTCATGTTGATCGGGCGATTGAGATTCGATTTTGGATCTCCATCTCTTCAGGCTATGGAAATCTCATTTCTCAGCTCCTGTGAGTTTTCTCTCTCCTCTGTGTGCAAAACGCTAAGGCTCGTGCACTTCACTCTGATCAAATGAATGTTGATATTTTGCATAGTGATCCAACATCCACTGTCTCTCCTCCTCCTGAGCTTTTGAGTTCTCTGACTTAGAATATTTTCTAAGTGTTCAAAGGTTTTGAACCTTTGCTCCTCCTTCGATTCATACTATTGGATCTCGCTGACACTTTATGGAAAGTGCTATCCCTTCTGAGCTTCATCCTTAAAATTATTCTGATTCCCCATGCACACCTTGCATTCTCAGGATTTCGATAACTCAGATCGAAGGATTTCTTGAAAAGAAATTCTTCTCGCCCACCTGGCATTACTCTGGTTCGGGTTCTTTGACACTTGGTCATTTCACGATGTTGTGCACACCTTGCACCCGATCTAAGTTTCCTTTGTTCTCTCTTAACCTCTCTGAGTCACTTTGAGACTTAGTCGACACACTCCTTGCATACGAGTGTCAGAAGAGAAACAATTGAATCTCATCTAGATTCATCACAACTTCATACAGTCAATCTATCGAACAATCAAACATGAATGAATTGAAATAAGTCACATACATAGAATATAACATTCATTCATCCATACATCAAATGAAAACAGTCCAATGATTTGGGACAATTCTGTATGTTTTATTCCTTCATGAAAACAAATTACATAATATTTCTTCTACTCTACTTTGTTCTACCGATCCCTCTGATCTCTTACAATAATCATACATTCTGATATATTGCAATGCAACAATAAACTATCTAAGCATTGACTCCACGAGCTCTCTTGTTCTGTATGCAACCTATCCTATCACACTCTTAACGGCTACCTACTCTGTCCTATTACAATAACTAACAGTTATTGCCAGATAAGAGTCAACACTCAATATCTGCAATCCCTTAGAGTCCTTCATGACTTTACAAGCAAGTCACATTTTTAAAATGCTATTTACAAAGTATCTCAACAACCCGTTTTAATTCTGAGTTAATTTCTCCATGCTTGCATTTTGACTTTGAAGGCTATGCTCTTGCATCACTAAACAAGAACAGCTGTAGTCAGTAACAAGGAAAAACGAATAAGAGATGGGTACCTGGAGCTTCATGAACATCTGCATGGCCTTGGTTTTGTAGCAAAAGACTCTAAATAAAACTACATCAGGAAACATTTGCCTATGGCTTGTAATATGCCTCTTCTTCTATTAAGTCTAGGGGGATCTTGTCCCCTCTCGACTACATTTTTTCCTTTTTCATATTCAAAACCTCCAACAATGCCTCGTCTTGGGACTTCCACTGTTGTTATCATTGCGGTTTCAGTGGTTCTGAGTTTCTACAAGATATCACGATGTTACTCATGGGATTCCTCTTTCTCCTTAGAAAACCTATGATCATCCGTCAAAACATCGAATAACTTCTACAAATGGCATCCAATCCTACACAGGCTGATCTAGAACTTCTTCTTAGGTAGCGCCAGTATCACTCTCAGTTCCAACGAGCCTCTTCCAAAGGGTATAATGAAACACTTGAGAAATCTACTGAGTAATACTAGGAGAAAATTAAAATAGCTATTATCTTGATTGAAAGTTGACGTAATGAATAATTAAAAAGTAAAAGTGCAATACACCTTCAATTTTCACGTAGACGACGGGTCCCACATGTATTATGAAGGCAGGTAAAGTCAATGCATTGAAAAAACATAACCTACATGGTTTAAGCGTGGCTGTAACATTGAAACAACTTGCTTGGTAATGAGATGATGTTCCAACACGTTGTGTTTTACAAAAGACAACACTCGAAAGACTAGCCTCACTAAAGATCCTCTAAGAAATAACTTTCAATAAATATTGCCTTGCACAAGAATATGGTACTCGCAGTGGATGATGAACCTTAGCATGAGAATCTAGTTGCCTTGGCACGAGAAGCTGATCCTTTCTACAGACGACCAGCTCCATGGCATGCCTGCATGATTCCTTGCTTCTAGGTTAGTGCATGCAGAGATGTTGATTGAAAATCTACCTTCGTGAAAAACTCTGGTTGGATAAGTGATTTTTATTGCAATGTTTAAGTATATTTCATTGTTCTTTTCAAGTATGGGCAATTTGTTGAAGTAAATTTCATTGTTCTTTTCAAGTAACCATGGCTAAGTATGGGCCATTTCTTGATGAATATTGTAGATCTGTTTTCCAAGATCAATTTTTTAAGGGTGTGGATTTGTACTCTGGCCTAACGAAGGAAGGAATGAAAAAATGTGAGTCGATCTTGTACCACAACAATTTCTAGAAAGAAGGGATAGATGAACTGAAAAGTAATTACGTCGATTGGCGTCCCTCTTATTGGAATTGCTAGATTAATCATCCTTTTAATTAAAAAATTTAATCCAATGGCTAGAAAGTGAAGATGTTGGCATATTCTTTGTCTTACATTCAAATGGATGAATGAGATTTTCCTAATTAACTCTCTTTTATTTATCAATTCATTCATTTATCATGTTTACTTTTTCACTTTTACAAAACATGATTAAGAATTTACTAGATCAACTTATTAATTGCCACCAATCATGATTTAGTAAATCCAAACAAAATTACTGTTTAGTTTTAACATTTACCCAACATCAATTTACATGGAATATCCTTACTTATCTCTTCATGTCTGCTAGGTTTGTCCATCTCTCCCATAGATGTATGGATCACTCGACTGGAGTTTCATATTTACATGGACTGGATGCGCGTGGCAATCTCCCATAGATGTATGGATCACCGTTGTTATTTTCCACTGACCTAGACTGATGCATGTGGCAATGGAGGACCAGGTGTCCTAATGTGTTATTTTTCAGTGGCGTTTCATATTTACCTGGACGTGGATGAGCATGGAGATGAAGGACCAGGTGTCCTAAGGTGTTATTTTGGACTGTCTTTTTATATGTGCCTGGACGTGGATGCACGTGGCAATGGAGGACCAGGTGAAGCAACCACCATTTAGAGTACATTTATAATACCACCATTTATAAAAAAATAATGTATTACTTAGCTTGGCGTTTCAGATTTAACCACTATCGTTTAATAAAAAAAATTGTCATTTCTTTAATTATTTAATTACCTGTTCATCGGAGCGTTCAGACATATAGCCAAATTTCCAAGCTTCGATCTCTCTAGGGTTCGGTGGTGCATTGAATTACATGTCTAAAGCCTGGGTGATATTGAGGTAAAGGACCCGAAAACCTATTTTCAAAGAAATGGTTTTCTCTCATCCTGTGGCGTGCATGGGGAAGTGTTTTGGTCAAGTGAATAGACATCTACTGAAAGTAATAATGAAAATGCGAGCTGAGAGAGTGAAGGATTGTTTTTTCGATCTGGTAAATTATTGGGTATTTTTTTATCTGATAAATTATTGGGTTTCAGTTTAATACAATTACAAGTAAAATTCAAGTTCTAGCGCTTATTGCAGTTATTATTTTGACGGCTTATGTATGGGAGGGTTTGGTAAAAAATCAATAAGCTGCAAGAATCTCTCAAACATTTTTATAACTACCCTCTCTGTAAATGTTTTTTAATTTCATTTTCTAACCTGTTAATTGTGTGTTGAGTGTAGATTCAGAGACTGTGTCTGTGGAGGAAAATGGAGGCAAGGCATCAAGATCACTATTGCCAAGTAAATTGAGCATGACTCGGAAGAGAATTTCTTTCATGGCCATCGAAAGCAACGATTGAGTAGATAATTATTTATTTCTCGTCATGTTTGGTCCCAATATAGTTCCAATGATTTTATGGACACATTTTTTTTACCATGGCGTATATCCCACCCGTCACAATTTTTTTTTACCGTGGACACATTTAAGATGAATTTATGTATTTTTTCCATAGTTTTTAATGGTTTAATTTCCTATTGTTTATCAACAGTCCCTGCAAACTTCTCCAAAATCCATAATTGAGAGTATTATGGTCAAATTTAAGAAGTGTCTACACTCGATATATATTGAGAAATGAAGTGCGTTTGACGCAATGGCAATAGAAAAGTAGGGTGTCAAATGTAGCCTGAGAAGAACATGATGAAAAATAACAACAAAGCGTGCAAAATCAAAAGACAGAGAATATAAGTGCACAAAATCCAAAATGTCATTGTTTAAAGTGGATTAATATAAACAAAACTTTAATTTATATTTATATTCCTTACTTATCAAATTTAATATACTAAAATATTAAAAGTTCCAATCGATTATATAACTTTGACTTATAATACAAGCCAGATGCCGAGGCAATTAATTGGATAGAGAGGGATGCGAAGAGTGTACAAAATGCAAAATATAATTATATCAATAAACAAAGACATGAACAATCATGTAAGAAATTTGCCTATTTCTTTATAATTATTTAAATAGAGTTTATAGAGTTTTTCCCAATTAACGATATGATCTAAGAAATCCACCTATTTCTTTATTATTAATTTCTTTAATAACAATTAATATCAATTATAGTCCATAGACTAATATCAATCTGTGGAATTCTTTAATTTCTTTGATTATAGTCCATATTTAAACGTATCTGGGCGCACAGATTGTTATAGTCCATAGAAATTAAATAAATTGTAGAGTTTAAATAGAGTTTATAGAGTTTTTCCCAATTAAATAGAGTTTATAGAGTTTTTCGTAGAATCCTCTTTCTTCAAGAATAAGAAAAAAACAAATTCTTTATTTTTTCTAATTTAAATTTCATTTCTTTACAATTATAATTACGCCCATATTGGAATAGGTGGATTAATCAACCTTTTAATCATCAATTTCAATTTTAGGGTTGAAAATTGAAGATGGTGGCATATTCTTCGTCTTATTCTCTAATCAATGGATGAAATTTAATGCTCATAACTTCCTTGCATTTATGAATGTTACTTTGTTCACTTTTCCACATTTACTTAATATGATTAAGAAATTACTTCTCTAACCATTGATTGACACGTGAATTTATTAAGAAGAATTAATATGTATAAAACTCCTCATTGCCAAATTTATACTCACTTTAAAAATAAAATAATGATCATTAAGTCAAAAAAATCATATATTTTGATTTATTTTTAGTAATAGTAATATGAAAAAAGTAATTGATTTTAGTCATAAAGTAGTTGAAGTATAATGTTGCAAAATTTAACGAATATATATTAGAAAGTTTATTTAGATATTCAGATTTGTTTTCACACCTACTCTCAAGGTTTCGAGTTTAGTATTTGTGAAGAAATAATAACAAAATTGAGAAAATTTTAAAACTACTTGTAATAATATCCTTGAAACTAGGTGCAATATCTTTATATTACCTTAGTAAAAGTGAGAATTCTTCTAATTGAGAGTATAAGGTTGGAACTCATCATCATTTTCTATCAATATGCTTACAACAAGTATAAATTATTAAATTATTTTCTATCAATATCCTTAGAACATGTATAAATCAAGTAGATTTACTATCAATGTCCTTAGAACAAGTATAATTTTCATCATCTACAAAGTTCAAATCTAATCAACATAGACTTGTTGTTGGAAGAACATAACCTCGTTGTTGCAATGTAATGAACATAGCCTCGTCATCACAATGTAATGAGAATATCCAGTCATGATAATGTGAAAAACAATGTCCTCTCGTCTCAATGTGATGAACATAGCCCCATCATCACAACAAATGTCCAATTGTCACAATGTGATGCACATACAAATTTTATGTTCATCACATAGCCATACGACATCCAATGAACATACAACATTTATGTTCATCACATAGCCAATTTTTACTTATATCTCTTGTCATTGCAATGTGATGAACATAGCCCCATCGCCACAATATCTTTATATTACCTTAGTAAAAGTGAGAATTCTTCTAATTGAGAGTATAAAGTTGGAACTCATCATCATTTTCTATCAATATGCTTACAACAAGTATAAATTATTAAATGATTTGCTATCAATATCCTTAGAACATGTATAAATCAAGTAGATTTACTATCAATGTCCTTATAACAAGTATAATTTTCATCATCTACAAAGTTCAAATCTGATCAACATAGCCTTGTTGTTGCAAGAACATAACCTCGTCATTGCAATGTAATGAACACAGCCTCGTCATCGCAATGTAATGAGAATATCCAGTCATGATAATGTGAAAAACAATGTCCTCTCGTCTCAATGTGATGAACATAGCCCCATCATCACAACAAATGTCCAATTGTCACAATGTGATGCACATACAAATTTTATGTTCATCACATAGCCATACGACATCCAATGAACATACGACATTTATGTTCATCACATAGCCAATTTTTACTTATATCTCTTGTCGTTGCAATGTGATGAACATAGCCCCATCGCCACAATATCCTTGTCATCATCAATGTGATAGACAAATATTGTCATCGCAATGTGACAGAAATATCCAGTTGTCATAATGTGATGCAAATATCCTATCCTTTCAATCTGACGAACATATCCCGACCATTGTAATACGACGAACATAACCATATTGTCACAATGTGAAAAACATAGCCTTATACGATGAACATACAATGTGACAAACATAACAATATTGTCACAATGTGATGAACATAACTATGCTTGACCTTGGTTGACGATGAACATATGGCATTAATGTTCATCACATAGCTACTTTTTACACAAATGCCATGTCATTGCAATGCGATGAACATAGCCCCATTGTCGCAATATCCCCATCATGATCAATATGTGAAAAACAATATCATGTTGTCACAAAGTTATGAACATGGCCTCGTCGTCACAATGCGATGCAAATATCTAGTAGATTTACTATCCATACGACATAAGATGAACATACGACATTTATGTTCATCACATAGCCATACAACATAAGATGAATCATACAACATTTGTGTTCATCTCATAGCCATATGACATAATATGAACATGCGACATTTATGTTCATCACATAGCCATACGACATTAATGTTCATCACATTTCTAATTTTTACTCGTATCTCCTATCATCGCAATGTGATGAACATATCCCTGTTGTCAAAATATCCTCATCATTGTCAATGCGACAAACAATATCCTGTCATGGAAATGTTATGAACATAGCCCTGTGATCACAATGTGACAGAAATATCCAGTGTTCATAATGTCATACAACTATCTTGTCCTCACATCGCGATGAGCAGAGCTCAACCATTTCACTCTAACAAACTTATTCATATTGTCACAATGTGACAAACATATCCTTATACGATGATCATACAATGTGACAAACATAGCCACATTGTCACAATGTGGTGAACATAACTATGGTTGACCTTGGTTGACGATGCACATATGACATTTATGTTCATCACATAGCTACATTTTACTTAAATGTCATGTTATTGCAATGCGATGAACATATCCCCATTGTTGCAATATCCCCATCGTCATCAATATTTGACAAACAATATCGTATCATCACAATGTTACATACATAGCCCCATCATTGCAATGTGATGCCAAAATCAGGTCATTATAATGCGATGCAAATATACAAAGTTGGGTCATAATGTGACAAACAATGTCCTCTCGTCGCAATGTGATGCACATAGCCCCGTTGTCACAATAAATTTATTGTTGTTGCAATGTGAAAAACATATGCCTCCTAGTCGCAATGTGACACAAATATCCTAATGTCATAATGTGAGAAACATTTGTAAATTTCGTAATATGACAAACATAACCCATTGTCCCAATGTGACATAAACAACCTAATTTCGCAATGTGACAAACATATCCCAACATTGCAATGAGATGACCATTCCTTAATGTTCTAATGTGACAAACATAACCCAATATCAAAATGTAATAAACCTATTCTAATGCCATAGTTTGATAAGAAAAAATGCTATGTTGCAATGTCATGACCATATAAAGGACATGTGTGTACTAACAAAATCATTAATATGATTTAATATTACCATATTTATGCTTTATGACATAGTCTTGTTGTCGCAATGTGATGAGCCTAGCCCTCTCATTGTGCAATGTGCCAAACATTTTAAAATGTCACAATGTGACGAATATAACGCCTTCTCATAATGTGATGTGCATAACCCATTGTCACAATGTGATAAACATAACCCTACATTGCAATGAAATGAACATTTGCTAATGTTGCAATGGGATGAACATAAAACACTTTGATATGTGACATTCATGCTCATACCTCATTATGTTACAAAACTCTTTCCTTTGTGATAATGCGACGAACTTTCTGATGTCACAATGATATGCACATAGACTTGTCATCACTATATGATGAACCATAGCACCACGGTGTGATATACGTGGATATTCTAATGTTACAATGTGATCAACATTTCCAAACATCGCAATCTGAAGAGAATAACCCCTTGTTTCTATGTGATGCATAGAACCTAATGTCACAATGTGACAAAGTAACACCTAGCAACGCAATGTGATGTCACAATGTGAAACATTTCCAAACGTCACAATGTCATGAACATAACCCCTTGTTGCTATGTGATGCATATAACCTAATGTGACATGCATAGCCCAACATTGCAATAACATACATAGTCCAATATTACATTCATACAATAAGTTATACATTAATGTTTTAATACTTTAAAATTTATAAATTACATTAAGTTTTCAATTATTTAATACATTTAATACTTGTATTTATTATTTAATACATTAATTTACATGTCATTGATGTATTATTTAATTAATACATCAATAATTTAGTACATTAATGTATTATTCTATAATATGACATTAATCGAGTGATATATATAGAGTGATATGTCATTTTCATGTGCCATTTATAGATTCCACATACACAATTGAATGCACCATTCGATGCATGATATTTTTATCTTCACCAACTCGATGCTCCCTTGCAAAAAAATATTTTGTGATGAATCCATTTACCAAGTCTTTCAAAAATATAGGTTCTATATGGGTTGGAGACGGGGGTTTCTTTACACTCTTGGAGAATTTCAGTGCTATAAAATATGAATGGGTTGTTTTGAAAGATATTTGCAGAAAAAACCAATCAAAGTATTTCATTTGCAGTAGCCTTGATTCCATACATCTCATTGTGACTAACATTTCCCAACATCTCAATGTGACGAACATTTCCCATTGTCGCGATGTGATGGACTTTTTTGAACGTTTCCCATCGTCACAATGTGACGAAAATTTCCCTTTTGTTATCAATGTCCTTAGGAAAAATATAAATCATTGTCTAAAAAGTAAAACATGATTCCATACATCTCATTGTGACTAACATTTCCATTACATTATGATGAACATTTCCATTGCATTGTGACTAACATTGCATTATGATGAACATTTCCCTACGTCGCATTGTGACGAACATTTCCCAACGTCGCAATGTGACGACCATTTCCCAATGCCGCATTGTGATGAACGTTTCCCATCATCACAATGTGATGAACATTTCCCTTTTGTTATCAATGTCCTTAGGAAAAATATAAATCATTGTCTAAAAAGTAAAACATCATTCCATACATCTCATTGTGACTAACATTTCCATTGCATTATGATGAACATTTCCATTGCATTGTGACTAACATTGCATTATGATGAACATTTCCCTACGTCACATTGTGACAAACATTTCCCAACATCATAATGTGACGACCATTTTCCAATGTTGCATTGTGACGAACGTTTATCATCGTCACAATGCGACAAACATTTTTCTTTTGTTATCAATGTCCTTAGGAAAAATATAAATCATTGTCTAAAAAGTAAAACATGATTACATACATCTCATTGTGACTAACATTTCCATTGCATTACGATGAACATTTCCATTGCATTTCGACTAACATTTCATTATGATGAGCATTTCCCTATGTCGCATTGTGACGAACATTTCCCAAAGTTGCAATGCCATGACCATTTCCCAATGTTGCATTGTGACGAACGTTTCCCATCGTCACAATGTGATGAACATTTCTCTTTTGTTATCAATGTCCTTAGGAAAAATATAAATCATTGTCTAAAAAGTAAAACATGATTTCATACATCTCATTGTGACTAACATTTCCAAACGTCGCACTCTGACGAACATTTCCCAATGTCGCAATGTGATGAACTTTTTCGAACGTTGCAATGTGGCAAAAAATATTAAATACATTAATGTATTTAATACATTAATACATTAATGTATTAATGTATTAATACATTAATGTATTAATTTATTTAATACATTAATGTATTAATGTATTAAATACATTAATGTATTAATGTATTAATACATTAATACATAAATGTATTTAATACATTAATGTATTTAATACATTAATATATTTAATACATTAATAATGTATTAAATACATTAATGTATTAATGAATTTAATGTATTTAATGTATTTAATACATCAATGTATTAATGTATTAATGTTATTTCAGGCATCTCGGCTGTCAACTAGCAACAACCACATTTATGTAAAAAGTTGTTGATATACGCTGATCGACACCATTTTCCACCCTTTAAAATTAATGGTGCCGATTGGCGTATATCAACCACTTTTTACATAAATGTGGTTGTTGCTAGTGTAGATGATCCTAATAAAGAGTTATGTACTAGCTTGTGGAATATAAATATATAAAACATGTATCACAATTAGTCCATCGAAATTATAACTTTCATAATGCTAATATAAATACATGCTTAGTATGATCTCATCTCATGAATATATATATATATATATATATATATATATATATATATATATATATATATATAGTGAAAAGATGGTGACCAAAAAACATGATCTGGCATCCTGATGGAACCAACTTGTTTGCAGATTACAGTGTCGAAATATGACACCTTAAGAATTCCGAGGGACATCCAATATTTGTTGAACGAGTACTCAGAGAACAACATGTAGGGGTCACGACATCAATATTGACATATTATTTCATTCTCTCTTCAACAACGACCTCAATTTGATCATTAATTTTAGAAGAGAGGAAGTATTATTATATACAAGGATATAAGTGGGCTTGAAAAAATAGATAAAAGAAAGGAAATAAGGAAAGATGGTTGTTGGTAAATTTCTAAATTGTAAGTTTATACTTATTATGTGTCTTATAGAATCAGCAAGTTCTTGATCTAGAGCTTCCTGAAAAGTAGTTTTCCTTCCCGCTACTACAACAATAAAGCTGGTTGTGCAGTATTTAGAAAATACAATTGCAGACAAAACTTGTTTTTTACTATGAATATAGACAATATAAATATATTTATGGATCTATTGTGAGATCCAAATTATTCTAAACATAGACACCTTTGTTGAGAGAATCTCTCAACAAACTCAAACAAACTCCAAATAATTAGCAATGTAAGCATTATTTCAAATACCCTCCCTTAATGCTTACATTACAATCATTACAACATTGATCTCAATTACATAATTCTCTTTAGAAAACTTATGATACAAACTGCATTTATATAAATCACATAGCTAACTGGTCTTCCTCAACACTTACACTCACTCTGAACTTCTCGGTTTTCACTCTTTTGTTATTCACATGCTCAAGCTTCCCATTTCATTCATTTAAAACATAAACACCTCTGACCATCATTAACGAACCTGCAAGATCAACAATATTGACAAACTCACCTCGTCAGGGCTTCATGGATAAAAGTTGCCAAGTAATAAACCACTCTATGGACCTACCACCATCTGTCGAATATTTCTCTTTCAGCTATCCATCATTTTCTAGGAAGGTGGTTTGGATACTGAATGTGTTCAAAAGTTGATCATACAACTTGACCTGTCTAACACACAAGGATCTCATAAAAAATAACCTGTAATGGATGCTCTTAAAGACCGAAGCACAACAAGTCCCATCAATTTTATAATGCATTGTAAACGTAACCAAACTAGTGACCATCTAGTGGCAAGGTCGAGGCGACTGCACACACCATCTTAAATTATGTTTACCATGTTCTATAGTTTGTTCTGCATAGTATGATTTTAACAAACCCAAATACTACTTCAAACATACACTAATTATATTAATTAAGAAAATATCTGCCACTAATTACTATTGTTGTTGATTCTTCATCACTTATGCTACTGTTGTCCCATTGAATCAAACTGGATTGAGGAAGGTATAAGAAGAAGAAGTACAATACTCCTCAAAGACGAAAGTCAAGCCTCTCAGAATTCGATGATATATCAATTTCTTTGAAAACAATGCCATTTCAAAACATGCTCACATATTCATTCACCAGCTACCATGTTGCTAAATCAAATTGTGAGTGACAACAACTCCTTCTTTGGCAACTCCTCTAGGTAGCGGCTGCTATTTTGCACAACGTTCCTTTGAAATTATCCTTTTAGATTACATCAATGGTGATGGTCCATTCCTTGTTGAATTGATCTTCATATTCCATCTCAATGATTTTACTAGTCTATATTTTACTGTGCCCATGGTCTAATGGTCTCTGCAATCATAGTATGGACAAGAATCCATGGATCTGCATGATCCTCTAATTCATACATGACCCTCTAAAAATAGTCCATACTTGACGTCTCTTCTTATCTGGCAGCATAAATATTCAATTCCCTCTACAATCAATATTAAATGTCTTCCTTTCAGATCGCATAGATGGCAACGCATAGGTCTCTCTTCTCTTACAAATAAAAAATAATGTTCTATTATATTTTTGTTGATGGCGGGTTTACATCTGGTGAAGAAAGATAAATCCACAGGGATGTATTCAGATGGGATTTATTCATGGTAACCTTTGATTCATGGATATACATCTTGAATCCAATAAAGATCTCCACCAACAATAATCTGACAGATAGATACTCCTCCAATCCAGGCAACGAAGTCTCTCTATGCACAAAAGCAATAAAACACACAGAAAACTCAACACACCCTACTCACACATACTTACAGAGCATCAACTCCCTGCATTCTCATAGTCTATCGAGCCCTTCCGTGAGGGAGATAACCCAGAGCACTCAGTTCTGATAGCAAGATAAAATTATGTATGCACACAATATAAATCAATTTATGGATCTCAACTTATTCTAAATCTGGACACATTTGTTGAGATAATATCTCAACAAACTCAAACAAACTCCAACTAATTACTAATGTAAGCATTATTTTCAATAGTAGGTTGGTGGTGACTGCTTGGCTAATGGGAACTCCAAATTGTAAGAATGCTTTTCTCCACAAATTTTAATTTAAAATAGAGCAACATAATTGCATTTGATACCCATGTCCATCATGTCCACAACAACTTTGCCATTGAACCTAACCTATGACAGCCACATTGCCATTGAACCTAATCTATGACAACTAAAGCGATTTTTTCGTGAACTTGAAAAGATCATTATAAGTACATATTATACACATTTAAAAACATTTTTTTTATGTTATAAGTAATGTAAGATTTTTTTTTCTATTATTACCTGGTATATTAAGGAAATGTATGTTTTGTATGTTTTAGTGTGACTCTCCCCTCAAAATGAGCGGAAATAAAACTTCAAAATTTTATATTTGTAAAAACATATTCTTTAAGTATGTGATTGAGGTCAAATAAGACTTCAAAATTTTATATTGGTAAAAACATATGGTTTGAGTATTTGATTGGTACATAGAAATAGTGGCATATCTAAAAACATCTTATAAATTCAAAAAACTACTTACAAGTTAATTAAACAGGTGAAGCTTTTTTTTTAAACTCAATAAAAAATTACTTATATTTGATTGAATATAAAAATTACAGTACAACCAAAAACTAAAGAGGAAGAAAAGCCATTTACAAAAAAAAACATAAAACTAAAATCACAAAATTAGTAAAGGGGAATGGCAAAATCATTCCAATAAGCTCCATCCACCCTTTTTGGCTAAATAATTTTCCATTTGTCAAAGATGAATCTTGAAAATCTAAACTATCCACTTCCATATTAAATTCCGTGTAAATATGAGGAAAATCCACCCCGGTGAAATCCATTTTCAAAATATAAATTCTATGTTGCCAAAAATCCTTACATTTTAAAAGAACGCTTATTCAAAGATTAATCGATCATCAACTTCAAATCTCCATAGACCTATAAGTATTCCAACTCAAAAAATAACAACACCCAAAGACCCAAAAGAAGTTTAACTGAGTAGAAAAATATTACCATTTAAGAACTAAAAACAACACCACATGCATAGAAAACTCCATTTTTTTAGTAAAGGCAGCAAGCCTATGAGTATGCTTACTTCCTTTAGGGAGTAATAATTACAATTTAAAATGTTTAAGAGACTTAGCTAAACACTTTAGTGAACATAAGAAATACTTCGTGTGATGCATGATTGGTTGATTTGGGAGAGTTTTACAAAAAAAAATATGGGCATTCAAACTTTGGTATAGTGTAATGTATTTGATTCAAAGGGATTTAAACTAATTATTTTTAGGTATGGATCGAACCAAATACCCAAACTATTGATGAAGTTAAATCTTTAGGATAAAACTAAACTATGTTTTCTTACAAAGTGTGTAATTTTCTTATGAACCACTTAGGTTTTTTAAGGTTCAATATATATTTAATTTAAAATTCATTCCATTATCTAACAATTAACAATGATTTGCATGCATCTAAATTATTTTATTTGGAATTATCACCTTCTCCGACTCTATAATATATATATATATATATATATATATATATATATATATAAAGAGAGAGTGAGTAGCATTATTGTGAAACACTTTCAAGGAAGAGACCCAAATATATAAAGTATTCAATCAATTATATGTGTGAAACTCTAACATATTAAAGTGGTGTAGCCTTATGTTGGATACGCAATTTTTTTGGTATTAATATAATTTTATATTTTTTATTTACTTCTCTCAAATAATATATTTATCACTTAACCAGTTGTGTTATGTAAGTTGTACCAAATGAAATTATGAAGAATTCCTAATAAAGAGAAAAACAAAGAGGGAAATCTTTGAGCTCCATCAAAGAGAATATGTTATGTAAGTTGTACCAAATGAAATTATGAAGAATTCCTAGAATTCATAATAAAGAGAAAAACAAAGAGGGAAATCTTTGAGCTCCATCAAAGAGAATATGATATTTTTCTTTATTTTATTTCACTAATACATTTATTATTTGATGGTATTTCTGTTAGAGAAAAACCTAGTCGATTGTCACTTACACTTTTGGATAATGTCATATAGACTTTAATTTGGTTTGGTCATTCGTGTGTATATATATTATGTTTTATGTATTGATGTGATTGTATGAAACGATTGGATTTTTTTATATGATGTCATGACTTGTTGTGGTTTATGAGTAGGTTGAGATATATCTTTATATTGATGTATGTGTGTGTAAGAGTTATATAGGTGATATGTAATATTAATGATAATTTCTTCTATGTGATATTGAAAATAAATATAAATTTATATGATTAAACTTATCACTTTGTGTTATGTCACTAATGGTTGCTAGTGTAATAAGAAGAAGCATAAATGCATACAGATTTTGTATTGAGTCAATATATGTGGACCAAGGATGGAGTTGAGATATTGATAATTTTCATGTGTATTTTTTACTTATTATTTATTCTGATTATCATATAGTATTATTTGATGTATTAATCTCTAGACATATGTGCGGATACGAACAATATTTTCCAATTAACATTACACGTGGGAGAAGGGTTTTATGAAAAGTTGTGACATGATAAGTACCATCAAGGAAAGGAGGTCTAGGTTTTTTATTCCTAGAAATTAGCCTCCCTATCTTGTAATAGGATGAAAAAAACATGATTTTCGTTGTACACTACATGTTTCCATGGGAGTAGGCTATGGATTCAATAACTTGTGAGGTTATAATGAGGGGAACATAATAATATGTCAATACTTAATCCAAAGTGACCACTAATGTTTCTCGTGAGGTAAGCGAAATAGGCTAACTAGGCCTCAATTGCGACACAGATCTCGCATAATGAAAAATGTATAATTGAAATCTGTAAGTTTTCTCAATCACATTGTTAATATCATTCGCTCGGAGAGTAAAATGTTGCATATATCTCTTGGTGCGAGGAACTTGAAGAGGTTTAGTGATCATGTATAGATTTAACTTGGTCTCACCCTTAGTATTGACTTTTCCTTTTATATGTGTATACTTTGGGAAAAAATTATCCTTTAACCTGCATAACTTTTTTGACATAAATATATCATGGCTTATGTTTTGATGTTATGGTGGGAGATGATTGGGATTTTCTGTATGATGCGGTGACTTATTACGGACTATGAGTAGGTTGAGATATATCTTTATATTGATGTATAGACGTCTAAGATCCATATAGGTGATATAAAGTTTTAATGATAAGTGATGCCATGTGATATTAAAAATGAATACATGTTTATATGATGAAATTTTTTTTATTATGTTATGCCACTGATGATTTTTAGTGTCACAAAAAGAACAATATATGTGACTCTAGATTGAATTTTAAGATATGTGAACCCAAGATGGAGTTGATATATTGATAATTCTCAATTGTTTATCGTTTCTTATTCTTTATTCATTATTACTAGATAATATTGTTTGATGTGTTAATATCTATATGTGAGCAAAGATGGGAATAATATTTTTCAGTTAAGCTTAACCATGGGAAAATGGTTTTTTGAAACATTGTCACATGATAAGTACCATTAGGCACATGAGGTCTAGGTTTCCTTTTCCTTGATGACGTTAATGGTCAATATCCACAATATGATAGCCCTTTTAACTTAGGATTTCCATCAAAACCAATAAAGTGTGCCCAAGGTTCTGTACTCCATTTGTCTTCATATGTCTGATTCAATTTTGTAGGCCCTTCATTAAATATTTGTTATCTATCTCCAAGAATAACTATTCTATATGACCTTTATTAGATCAAAATTATGGATCAAATCTCCACTTGAACTTTCTCTTCCACTGTGCCTTCAATGCATCCTTCATATGACCACCAGGTCATGAAATTTTTTTAACTACCAGGGAACTTACACCTATAACAGGATTAAACTTCAAACGCTTACCTTGCAACCAATAGATATGACTGGGTGCTTAACTCCTTGTCGCATGTCCTCCATGTGATCAAGAGTCATGACCTTGTGTTATTCCAAAAGAACTTACCAACCAATACCACCTATGGTATTCCTTCACACTACATAGGTGGTTAATTCATGGTTTTATAACCCACCATGTGAGGATCCTTGTGTGTAAACTAGCCAACACATGTCCCAAGTGGTACTCCTCTTACTACTTACAAAGATAGTTACCTTCCTCTTAACTCTCGGACACTTTAACCATGCACATTATATTTCAATTGTAGATCTTCCTTCTCAATAGATGACGAGATCTGTATCTCCACAATATTTGTTGAACCCCGATCACCTTTGATCTGTATGTATATAGATGTATGGTGTTGTAATATAGGGAAAAGTAGGGAGAGTTACTGATAGATCCTTACAAAGACATCATAGAGAAACATGCATACACATAGACATAGATAAATACATACACAAGTAATAAGATCCGAAAGAACAATCATTTTATTATATGATAGAATAGTAAAATAGAATTACATATACCCTCTCACATGAAGCTATCTTAGCCTTCATGTGCTTGTCTTTATATACCTCTTTCATGTTGTTGTAACTACTTAACTGCCTAGGTCAGTTAGTTAACAATTACTCTGGCTGACCTCTACTTGTGACTATGTCGGTTGACCGAGTAGTTCTAAGTTGACTATCAGGTCTAGTAGACAGATTCGACTAGACCCTACAACATCTCCCACCACCTCAATTTTGTACTCGTCCCGAGAAAGTGGGGGATATACAAAATAACATTATTTTTTCATTTTTTGATTACAAAATTACAATATGGAGAAGTAGAAGATGAAGAGAGAAAGAGAGACATGTAAGAAGAGGAGAAAAAATATTTATATGGTCATCCAACTTAAGGTACAATTTTCGATTGTTCTATTGTGCCTGGATTTCCTCCATTGGCTTCATCAACTTCCTTGTTCTTTTCACTTTCTGTGTTGACTTTGAAGGTGGTCTAAATAATACTAGGGGTTGACTTATTTTTTTGTTGAATGAAGTCACATCATGTCTCGATCGTCTGTTGTGATTCGAGAATTAGAATTTTCGACTGGGAAATCAAGTTGACTTTCTCTGCTATACTTGATGTTTGAGATGTACCCAAGACTCTTCATCAAATTGTTGTTCTGTGGTTTGTATTTCACATATGAGTTGGCTAAGGAGAATAACTGCTCGACCAGTTTCCAATTGCACTTTGTGTCCCTCCTTTTGCTATTCCTTCTCTTGCTGTGATAGTTTTTCCTTCGTGTCTCTTTCTTTTTCCAACTGTGTGGTGAAGGATTATTTTATTTTGTTATCAGTAGCCAAGTTTCTTTCCCTTTCTATACTGTCAACTACAACCTTTTGTATCCTACATTTACTGAATGCATCTGCAAAGTGAGTCGGCCATTCACTTACCACAGAGTTCAGTGTTGTATCTTGTTTGGTTAATTTATGTATGTTATTCTTGAAGCCCTTCAGATTATTCCATTATGTTTCTAAGGCTGCATCCATCTCCTCCTGAGATGTTTGAATTTCTTTGATGGATAAGTCACGTTGTTGTTTAACTTCTTCTTTTTCTTTTTTCAGAGCCACTACTTTTTGTCGGTAGTATGTGTTGGTTTTGATCATTCTATCAATTAGCTCTTTAAAGCCTTCTATGGGGTTCCGTATGTCTTATATATGTTCTATCCCATCATGTAGCCTAACTGCTTCTCTGCATCCCTCCAAGATATTATTTTTCTCTTGTTTTAGTATCTCGACATGACTTCCTTCTTTAGGAACCTTCTTCCATCTCCTTGCTGATTCTTTTGAAATAGATCCATGTAAGTCGAACAAGTGTTTGTCATAAATATTGGTTGGGTCAAATGAGGCCTCGAACGATCAACCTGATGGAGTATTTTTTCTAGTTGTTCTGATGGTAATCATGGACGGTTTCATTTTCTTTATTTTATCTGAATATTTGGACGTCTCACCATCTTTTGTTACTGTTTGTTGTGTTGTTAAGAAGTTATGTTCTCTTGTTTCATCTTTTCTTCCTCCTCATGCTGGGTGTTTTTCACCTCCATATCCTCTTTATCCTAGAGATTTGACCCTTCTATGTTAATCTTCTTAGTATCAATGGGATTTACCTCAGGTAAAGGCCTCTCAGTTTGTATATTTTCAAAGTTCTTTGTTTGTATGCTTGGGAAGTCCCTTTCTAGCTCTCCTTCCTTAGTATTATGGCCGACCTTGGCGTGATGTGTCTCAGTTATCCACAAGACTTCTCCATGTTGATCCAATGCCTCAAATATATGGATGTCTTGTTTTTGTGTCGGGATGGTCGGTTCACCGACTTGTATTGATTCAAATGAATGTTGTGGTGACTTTTTTTTTCTATTCGATTCTTGTTGTATCAACTCCATGTCGATTTCCTTGACTGAATCCTATTGCTCCATGTCGATATTTTTTATCTCGACGTCATCCCTCTCGACTGGATGATATGACTCTATTGCTTCGGATGACTCTTTGATTATGATTTGCCTCATATTTTTCTTCGCTAGAAGTTCTTCTACGATCAGGACTGGTTCTGCTGGAGGTGACTTCCTTATGATGCCAATTGAAACATCATGTGTCATTTTCTTACTTGGTGTTTCTTTTGGCCTTATTTCCCACTCTGTCATGTTCATTGTGACCTTTGTCGGGCTGAGATAAGTAGTTGTGCTTTCTAAGTTTTTTTCCTCTTCGCCCCCCCTGTTTCAATTTTCCTGAGTGTTCTCTTGATGTTCTTGAACTTCTTCTTTTGTCCTTATATTTATGGAAATCCTCCTTCATTTCTGGTCCAACTGAGGAACTATATACCTTTTTCATGACAACAATTTCTTGTCGGGTTTGTTGTAATTTCTGGGAGATTTTGGAGGTGATACTTTTCATTTTCTCTTTAATGATGGGGTCATTGAATTCAATTCACTCATTCGACTCGAATTTTTATCTCAAAATATCCTCTGTGTTGATTTCGTGTGCTTCTTCCTGGGAAACCTTCTTCCCCTTGTTCTTTTTGGTCGGTTTCTTTCTTTTTCTCGGGGAAGGTTTTGCACATACGAGTTTCAGATCTTGTAAGTCTTTGACAAAAGGAACTGTGTAAAGATTTGCTTCTCTTTCTTCTTATTTCTCCCTATCGTTCAATGGAAATATTATAGGTACTGCTGTCTATTGTGCTTGAGGTGGGATTTTTAAGTTTTGGTTGATTTATCTTTCTAGCTCTATGAAGATTTCTTCCACTCTCGGTTGGTAATGAAGTTCTTTTAGCTCTGCTGCCAACGTGAATCCACACCACAACTTTCTGTTGTCGAGGTAGAGTTGAATATGGCAGGGTGTTAAAAGTGATCGATGAATTACTTCTTCGACTCACCATCTGTGAGTACTCTCTTTCAAGCCCCCGATCCATAGTTGGAATATCTCTTGTGGGTGGAGTGAGTTTGATGTACCTGTTTGACTAAAAGAGAAGATTATGTACTTATCCATTATCATGGTTTTCTTATATGTGAATACTTCTTCTTCG
>ML794687.1:10048-22847 GCA_009831015.1 Picea engelmannii
TGTCTATGTGTAATTTGCATAAGTAATCCTTTAAATCTATGTGTTGCAAATTGATCCTTTTGTTTTAAACACATAACTTTCACTTGCAATAAATTTCAAGTTTTTCAAGTCTTCTTCATTTTTAGATCACACCCTTAGGGATGGGCTTGCTACTGGGAGGTCCCCTTGACAAGTCATCATGTCATTCTCGATCATACTTATCATTTTCCACACTTCATCCTCTCATATACCTATCTTTTGGGATTTTTGGGTGTACTGACCCAAGAAGGGATTGTCCCTCATTTCATGGGGAAGAAGGGGCTGAAGGCCCAAAGGGAATGTAGCTGGAAAAAGGTAAAAGACAAATCATAACCTTCAAAATGCTCGCCTAAATAGGTATTGAGAACAATGAAATGCTTCTCTTAAAAAATCAAAGCCTTGCAAAACAAGTGTGTTACAAGCTTGACTTTACCCATGTAGCACTCTATGTACCTCTCCCTTCAAGTGACACTATGGTATTGCCCCCCAAGATTTATTTTACTCATAGGGAGTACCCAGTCGTTCTGGAATTTAATTAATTAATGACAATAGTTGGGCTTGGAAAACGGATGCATTGAAAACAAAGGTGCAGTACACCCTCTACAAAGGCACCCATAAATGAGACACTACAAACCCTTGTATGTCATGAACCCCATGCCAAAAAGTCTTGCCCCCATCCACTTCATTTTCTCCACATTGCTTATAAAGGGGTCCACCTGGGAAACACTCCCTCACTTAAGGAATGAATCACCCAATAGGCCACCTTGTCAACCCTCCCATACCTAAACTTGGCAAATTGCATAGGGTCTTTGAGCACTTGTTTAGTTCGATGAGGTAGTTTTTGATGTACATGCCTGGATGGCTCTTATATTAAATGTGATTTCACATGCCATGATACTTTGACTTAATATCCTTGGAGGGCACACATGTTGTCTTTGTAGGACCTTGTTGATGGACATTTTGGAGGAACAATCCCAGCTTGGGCCTCCATTGGGGCAAGAATCCCACAGGTTGGATGCCATGGCCCACACAATGGGTGATGATTGTAGCCTTTGGAGGCTTAAGAGACACCTCAGAGGACCTCTCTGAGCCCTTCAACACCCCAATGATTTGCCTTTTGAGGCTAGAATGCCACATCTTGGGGCTTGACGTCTTGTTGGGGTCTAAGGTTTGGAATGGTGGTGTTGTTGACTTGACACTTGGTACCTTTTTGTTGGAGAGAAGCCTTGCCTTGATCTAGGAGACCCCAGCGCAGAAGGAGGAGGCCTTTGGAGGCCCAACATTTCATCTCCAAGATCAAACAACTTGCTCAAAGTGCCAAACGTTGCTTTGGAAGGGTGACATCATGTCTTTTTAGGGTTTTCTTATGTGCAAAAATAATATTACTTTGTAAAGGGGAAAAATAAAGTGAAATGTCTCCCTTATTTTGTGGTTTACCCTAAGTTAAGTGGACAAACACTTTTTAGAAGATTTGTGTAAATAAGAATCATTTCATTTCATTTTAACATATAGCTCTCCCATTTTGGGGAGGATACTTTGCTGAAATTTGTGCCCCTCTTGGGAAAATTCATTCTCTCTCTCTCTCTTGTGATATGGTGTATCTCTTGTCTTATGGAATGAAGTGGTGCATTGTCTCTTGGAGGTTCTTTCTCTTGTTTTGGTGATGAAGAATGCTTGGTAACTAGGGTTTGTCTTGACATTTTTTGGAATTGGTGAGGAAAATATACACTTTGTTAGGTTTCTTTCTTGTTACATGGTTATTATTGGCTAGATCCTTGGAGAAGTATAAGGGCATACACCGTCCACCGAGTTTTATCATTATTGTTTGTTGAAAAGGCTATTGCAAAGGTTGTTAGGAGGAGTAAAAGGGTTTACACCCTCCTAGACTTTACCTTGTTAGGGTTGTTATTTCAAGGGAGTAAAAGGGATTACACCCCTTGAGATTTAGTAGTCCTAACTTAATACAAGAAAAATCCACAACCCATTTGGCAAGGCACTAATCATTTATTGCATTGGATAAATAAATTACTTGCATTGGTAAATGTAATTTAGAGAGATATTGATCTTGTTAAAGTTGGAATCTTTTCTTGATGCTTTAAGCTTGCTAAAGCCTCCAGGGCGTCTTCATTAGCCTAGTATACTTTGAGCTATAACTAAATAAAAGCTACAGACATTAGGGCTACAACAAATTACTCTATATCTTTAAATTTAACTTGCATTTCAACCGTGGAAATTTGCTAGTAAGCCATCACTATTTTTCTACGGCTAATTGGTGAACTTTTTGTCAGATTACTTGCTTCTTTCAGTGGTTGAAACTTATTGTTGTAGAAATTTTTTGCTACAACCATTTGGCTATTACAAACATACTTTGAAAACATCATACAATAACCCTCTAATACCACTCAATTATGTGCTAAAGTATTGGGAATTAATCTACATGTTTTGTGCTTCATCTCTCAATAAATCTTTGATGTTTTGAGTGGTTAAATCTGCAGTAATTAGCTTTATTCTTTGTTGATATATATTATTGTTTACTGATGTAGTTTGGGACAACAAGCTTAAATTTCTCATCCACTTAATCTTTGAGTTTGTATACTTGTCTCTTCTTGTGTCTCAAGCAGGTACAACTATCTTCCACAGGTACTCAAGCACTTGAAAATCATTAACTATCTTTGAGATTTGTTTCCAAGCCATTCTCCACTTAGTAGTTTGACTAGTAGGGGTATCACTTCCATAACCTCACTTTCCATCTCATTACCCCCTAGGGTCGCCTGAGATTCCCCCTTTGTGTTGGATTTCTCTTTCACTAAAGCGAGGGGAGGGTTTATCTAAGGTGACAGTGGGTAGACTCTCCCACAGTTATTGTCATATTATGTATTGGGTTGGGCTTTGCCCAACCTACAATTTGTGTGATAACATTTTGGCGTCGTTGTCAGGGAGGATTTTGAATACTCTTTCATGCCCTATTTACACTTTGGTAAGATTTAATCCCAAATTCTTTTCCCATAAGCTTATTTGGCGACTCTTTGAGGGACGTTTCCTTTTATATTTTTCATGAGATTTTCATAAAGTTAATCTGGTGACTCCATTGAGGTATTACCCTAAGTAATGGAACTATGGAATCATGGGACTTACCATGGGCATTCCATAAGGTGTACCCTTCTATTGATGTTCAGAATATCCCTGGATATTCAGATCATTGTTCTGTGAAGTGGATGGCAAGTTTCCTCAAGTTTAGTGGTGACCCAACTCTAGCACTCACTCATGTTGTGAAATATATGAAGTACGCTTCGAGTATAAATGTATTGCATGAAGATGTGTTAATGAAATTTTTTGTATCTTTTTTGGAATCAAGTCAAAGGAAGTGTCTTTCACACTCGTGTGATCTGAAATGTATTCGATCTTCTACAAAGCTCATTGAAGAATTTCTCAGGCATTGTCGGCCAACTACTCAGAATTTACGAGATACTTTCCAATAGCTCAAAGACGCTCTTTACAGAGAAGGTTTTCCGGTGGATAATAAGACAATAAGAGAGGAATATAAAACTGAAGAAGAGTATCATCCACTCACTTCATAAGAGGTTCTAGAAGAACAAATCCATGAAGAAATTTTCCAAGAAGAAGAAGACCCTAAGGAAGTACAACATCAGGATGAGACATTGGTATCCTTTCTCGTACTTGATGAAGATGAAGTTGTCTTGCCTTACCTTTTTCTTGCACATGAAGATGAAGAAATGATTAGCCTCGATAATGCAGATGATCTCGCGGAGAACCTATCTGATGTGGTTGATCAACATATTGATTATTTCATACATGTTGGGAGACGCAGATGGGATGCAACTTGTTTCATTTTTTATAGAGATCCCATTTACGACATTGAAAGTAGCTCTCGAGCAAAAGGGTTTGAGTTGTCATCTTCAAAGGACTCATTTTCGTATGTATATGATTCAGATGTTTGGCAGCCTGATGATGATATGGTTACAGATTTGTTTTGTCCACTCGAAGATGGCTTGTCACAACATACTTAGGGTTATCTTCACTCATCCTTTGGGAGTTGTGATGCATATCCTCTTAGGGATGCAGATTTGTTCTATGAAAACTCTTAGTCGCCTTCCCCCTCAGATTTAAATGGACACCAAAAGATCCATATCACAGAGTAGAAATATTCTCATCTCTTGGATTTTTGCAAGGACCTTCACGTGATGAAGCAACATATTTTGGGCATTCAGAGGGATTCTTTTTCTAAACTTGAGCTTGTCCCTTACATCATCACTCCTTCTCAAGGAAATCACGAGGTATTTTTGGGATCTCTTATTTTTTCTCAGTCTTTCGGGAGCAGTGATTACGAGAATGAGGATGAAGATGAGTCATCGCCTATATGCGAGAGTCTCGTTTTGAGGTGGATTGATCGAGCTTGTGGACGTTCTTTCCAGCAGGATTTCCTCCCTCCCACCCATATCTATTAGTTGTTTCTTATGATTGATTATATACTTCTTCATATGCATGGTTATTATGTGCTTAACTTGTCCTTGATGTTTTTTATGATTAAGCATAGGGCAAGGTACCTTGATGAGATGAACAACTCATTGGACTGGTTGTACAACTTCACTTGACATTTACAGGACTTGATTCTTTAGGGCCACGAGCCCATGGTAAGTAGGTAGGTCATCTTGCTTTCTTGCATTTTCATCTCGATTGCTCGTGGTAGTTTAGTTGCATTTCATCTTTGATTTTTATTTTTCTCTACTTGCATTATTGATTTACATGTTTCTCTTTCATCATATATATGAAAAATACAAAAAATATTCTTCTCTAAATTAGTTGCCAATTTCAGAATTTTTATTTTGATTATATGGACAAAGGGTGAGTAGAGCCACCCTAGATTTTACAGTTTTATGTTTCAGTGTAGGCACAAGTCTAATCAAGAGATATTGAGGTTCTCATGCACTCTACGATGAGCACATGTACCCAAGTAGGAGCCAGTTGTTATCCCCATTTCCTAGGGATAACTAAGGAGATGATGTCTCGAGGCCCTCAATTTTCAAACATTGAGTAATGGGAGACGTATGGTTGACAACATCCACTCGCACAGGCAGAGACCCGCATCACCACCAGACCACCTCAGTTCATCATGATGGTGTTCACCACATCAGCTTGCTTCCAGAAGGCAATGAGTCTTGCTCCACGAGGTACAAGTCAGGTATTCTGGTAAGTGTCACTTTAATATTTGAGACAATTGAATGTGTTGCATTTTGAACTACTTTTGATTATGTAATGTTTGCTTGGAAATTGTGTTCTTTGCCTTGTGTCACCTTGGTGGTTGACATTGTTCCCTAGTAAGTGGTCACCCTTAGGGATGGGCCTGCTACTGGCAGGTCCCCTTGAAAATTCACTGTGTCATTCTCGATCATACTTCTTATTTTCCACACTTCATCCTCTCATCTACCTATCTTTTGGGATTTTTGGGTGTACTGACCCAAGAAGGGATTGTCCCTCGTTTCATTGGAAGAAGGGGTTGAAGGCCCATAAGGAATGTAGTTGGATAAAGGTAAAAGACAAATCATAACCTTCCAGATGCTCGCCCAAAGAGGTATTGAGAACAATCTAAGGTTTTTCTTAAAAAATCAAAGACCTGCAAAAGCAAATACACACACACACATATAATGTCCCACTTGTTGAGGGATCTACACAAGTGCGTTACAAGCTTGATTTTACCTTTGTGGCACTATGTGGACCTCTCCCTTCAACTGACACTGTGGTACTGCCCCCCAAGCCTTATTTTACCCATAGGGAGTACCCAGTCGTTCTAGACCTTAATTAATTAATGGCTATAACTGGGCTTGGAAAAAGGATGTGTTGAAAAAAAAGGTGCAACAGACCCTCTATAAAGGCACACATAAATGAGACACTACAAACCATTGTATCTCATGAACCCCATGCCCAAAAGTATTTCTCCCATCCACTTAATTTTCTCCACATGGCTTAGAAAGGGGTCCACCTGGGAAACACTCCTTCACTTAAGGAATGAATCACCCAACAACTCACCTTGTCAACCCTCCCATACCTAAACTTGGAAAATTGCATAGGGTTTGTGAGCACTTGTTTAGTTTGATGAGGTAGTTTTTGATGTACATACTCGAATGGCTCTTATATTAAATGTGATTTTACTTGCCATGATACTTTGACTTGATATCCTTGGAGGGCACACATGTTGTCTTTGCAAGACATTGTTGACGAACATTTTGGAGGAACAAGCCCAACTTGGGCCTTCATTGGGGCAAGAATCCCACAGGTTGGATGCCATGGTCCACACAATGGGTGATTATTGTAGCCTTTGGAGGCTTGAGAGACACCTCATAGGACCTCTCCAAGCCCTTCAACACCCCAACGATTTGCCTTTGGAGGCTATAATGCCACATCTTAGGGCTTGACGTCTTGTTGGGGTCTAGGGTTTGTAATGGTGGTGTTGTTGACTTGACACTTGGCACCTTTTTGTTGGAGAGAAGCCTTGGTTTGATGGATAAGACCCTAGCGCACAAGGAGAAGACCTTTGGAGGCCCAACGTTTCATCTCCAAGTTCAAACGACTTGCTCAAAGTGCCAAACGTTGCTTTGGAAGGGTGACATCATGTCTTTTTAGGGTTTTCTTATGTGCACAAATAATATTACTTTGTAAAGGGGCAAAATTAAGGGAAATGTCTCCCTTATTTTGTGGTTTACCCTAAGTTAAGTGGACAAACACTTTATCATTTCATTTCATTTTAACATATAGCTCTCCCATTTTGGAGAAGATACTTTGCTGAAATTTGTGCCCCTCTTGGGAAAATTCTCTCTCTCTCTCTCTCTCTCTCTTGTGATATGGTTTACCCCTTGTCTTGTGGAATGAAGTGGTGCACTATCTCTTGGAGGTTCTTTCTCTTGCTTTGGTGATGAAGAATGCTTGGTAACTAGGGTTTGTCTTGACATTTTTTTGAATTGGGAAGAAAAATATGCACTTTGTTAGGTTTCTTTCTTGTTCCATGGTTGTTATTGGTTAGATCCTTGGAGAAGTATAAGGGCATACACTGTCCACCAAGTTGTAACATTGTTGTTTGTTGAAAAGGCTATTTCAAAGGTTGGTAGGAGGAGTAAAAGTGTTTACACCCTCCTAGACTTTACCTTGTTAGGGTTGTTATCTCAAGGGAGTAAAAGGGACATCCCTTCAGATTTAGTAGTCCTAACTTAATACAAGAAGACTCCATAAACCATTTGGAAAGGCACTAATCATTTATTGCATTGGAGAAATAAATTACTTGCATTTGTAAACGTAATTTATAGAGATATTGATCTTGTTCAAGTTGGAATCTTTTCTTGATACTTTAAGCTTGCTAAAGCCTCTAGGGCATCTTGATTGGCCTAGTATACTTCAAGTTATAACTAAATAAAATCTACAGCCATTAGGGCTGCAAAAAATCACTCTATATCTTTAAATTTAACTTGCATTTCAACCATAGAAATTTGCAAGTAAGTCATCACTATTTTTCTACTGTTAATTGGTGAACTTTTTGTCGGATTACTTGATTATTTTAGTGGTTGAAACTTGTTGTTATAGAAAATATTTGCTACAACCATTTGGTTGTTACAAACATACTATGAAAACATCATACACCAACCCTCTAATACCACTAAAGTTTGTGCTAAAGTATTGAGAATTAATCTACATGTTTTGTGCTTCATCTCTCCAATAAATCTTTGATGCTTTGAGTGGTTAAATCTGCAGTAATTAGATTTATTATTTGTTGATATATACTCTTGTTTATTGTTGTATTTTGGGACAGAAAGCTTAACATGCTTGTCCACTTAATCTTTGAGCTTGTATACTTGTCTCTTCTTGTGTCTTAAGCAGGTACAACTATCTTCTGCAGGTACTCAAGCACTTGGAAATCATTAACTATCTCTGAGAATTATTTCCAATCCATTCTCCACTTAGTAGTTTGACCTGTAGGGGTATCACTTCCATAACCTCACTTTCCATCTCATTTCCCCCTAGGGTCACCCAGTATTCCCCCCTCGTGTTGGATTTATCCTTCACTAAAGAGAGGTGAGGGTTTATCTAAGGTGACAGTGGGTAGACTCTCCCACAGTTATCATCATCTCGTGGATTGGGTCGGGATTTTCCCAACCTACAATTTGTGTGATAACATTTTGACACCATTGTCGGGGAGGATTTTGAATCCCCTTTCGTGCCCTAACAACACTTTGACAAGCTTTGATCCCAAATCATTTTCCCATAAGCTTTCCTAGCGAATCCATTTGAGAGAAGTTCCCTTTTCTATTTTTAATGAGATTTTCATAAAGTTCATCTGGCGACTCCATTAGGGTATTACCCTAAGTAATGGAACCATGGCATCACTGGACTTGCCATGGACATTCCATAAGGTGTACCCTTCTATTGACGTTCAAACTATCCCTGGATATCCAAATCATTGCTCTGCAGAGTGGAGGGCAAGTTGCCCCAAGTTCAACGGTGACCCAACTCTAGCAGTCATCCATGTTGTGAAATATATGAAGTACACTTAGAGTATAAATGTATTTCATGAAGATTTGTTGATGCAAATTTTTGTATCTTCTCTAGAATCAAGTCAAATGAAGTGGCTTGCACACTCGTGTGATCCGAAAAGTATCTGGTCTTCTACAAAGCTCATTGAAAAATTTCTCAGGTACTATCAACAAGCTACTCAAAATTTGCAAGATACTTTCCAAGAGCTCAAAGACGCTCTTTCCAGAGAAGATTTTTCAGTGGATGACAAGACAATAAGTGAGGAATGTAAAATTGAAGAAGAGTATCATCCACCTACTGTAGAAGAGGTCCTAGAAGAACAGATCCTGAAGATGAAGTTGTATTGCCTTACTTTTTTCCTGCACACGAAGATGAAGAAATGATTAGCCTTAATGATGAAGATGATCTCGTGGAGAACCTCTCTCATGTGGTTGATCAACATATTGATGATTTCATACATGTTGGGAGATGTATATGGGATGTGAGTTGTTTCATTTTTCATAGAGATCTCATTTACGACATTGAAAGTAGCTCTTGAGCAAAAGGGTTTGATTTGTCATCTTCAGAGGACTCATTTTCATGAGTATATGATTCAGATGTTTGGAAACCTGATGATGGTATGGTTACATATTTGTTTTGTCCACTCAAAGATGACTTGTCGCAGCATACTCAGGGTGATCTTCACTTATCCTTTGGGAGTTGTGATGCATATCCTCTTAGGGATGCAGATTTGTTTTATGAAAATTCTTAGTTGCCTTCACCCTTATATTTAAATGGACACCAAAAGATTCATACCACAGAGCAACAATATTCTCATCTCAGGGATTTTTGCAAGGACTTACAAGTGATGAAGCAACATATTTTGGGCATTCAAAAGGATTTTTTCTCTAGACTTGAGCTTGTCCCTTACCTCGTCTCTCCCTCTTAAGGAAATCATGGGGTATTTTTGGGATCTCTCATTTTTTCTCACTCTTCGAGGAGCAGTGATTATGAGAGTGAGGATGAAGATGAGTCGTCGCCTACATGTGATAGTCCCATTTTGAGGTGGATCAATCGATCTTGTGGACGTTCTTTCTAGTAGGATTTCCTCCCTCCCACCCATATCTATGAGTTGTTTTCAGATGATTGATTATATGCTTCTTCGTATACATGATTATTATGTGCTTAACTTGTCCTTGATATTTTTTATGATTAAGCACAAGGGATGGTACCTTGATGAGATGGCCAGTTGGTTGCAATGGTTGTACGACTTCACTTGACTTCCACAGGACTTTATTCTTCAGGGCCAAGGTAAGTAGGCAGGTCATCTTGTGTTCTTGCATTTGCATCTTGATTGCTCGTTGTAGCTTAGTTTCATTTCATCTTTGATTTTCATTTTTCTCTAGTTGCATTATTGATTTACTTGTTTCTCTTTCATCATATATTTGAAAAATACAAAAAAAAATCTTTTCTATATTAGTTATCAATTTTGGAATTTTGATTTTGATTAAATGGACAATGGGTGAGTAGAGCCACCCTAGATTTTACGGTTTTATGTTTAAGTGTAGGCACGGGTCTAACCAAGAGATATTGAGGTTCTCATGCATTCTACGACGAGCACATGTCCCCAAGTAAGATCCATATGTTATCCCCATTTCTTAGGGATAACTAAGGAGATGATATCTCGAGGCCCTCAAGTTGTAGACATGGAGTACCGAGAGACGTATTGTTGACAACGTCCACTCGCACAAGCAAAGACCCGCATCACCATCACACCACCTCATTTAATCACGATGATGTTCACCACATCAACTTACTTCTGGAAGACCATGAGTCTTGCTCCATGAGGTACAAGTTAGGTATTGTGGTAAGTGTTGCTTTAATATTTGAGACATTTGAGTGTGTTGCAATTTGAATTGCTTTTGATTATGTAACGTCTTCTTCGAAATTATGCTCTTTGCCTTGTTTCACCTTGGTGGTTGACATTGTGCCCTAGTAAGTGGTCACCCAAGCTTTATTTTACCCATATGGAGTACCTAGTGTTTCTGGACCTTAATTGATTAATGGAAATAACTGGGCTTGGAAAAAGGATGGATTGAAAACAAAGGTGCAACACACCCTCTACAAAGTCACCCATAAATGAGACACTACAAACCCGTGTATGTCATGAACTCCATGCCCAAAAGTCTTGCCCCTATCCACTTCATTTTCTCCACATGGCTTAGAAAGCGGTCCACCTAGGAAACACTCCTTCACTTGAGGAATGAATCACCCAACATGTCACCTTGTCAACCTTCCCATACCTAAACTTGACAATTTGCATAGGGTATTTCAGCACTTGTTACTTTGATGAGGTAGTTTTTGATGTACATGCTCGGATGGCTCTTATATTAAATGTCATTTTACTGGCCATGATACTTTGACTTGAGATCCTTGGAGGGCGCACTTGTTATCTTTGCAAGTACTTTTTGATGAATATTTTGGAAGAACAAGCCAAGCTTGGTGATCCGTCAGGATTTTTCGAATGACTATGGTTGAGTTTACTTAACTTAGCATGCATTAATTAACCATTGGGAAACTTAACGAAAAAGCGAGAAAAGAAAATGAATTATACAGCCATTAACATATTTTCAGATCTGAAAAACAATGAAAAGCAGCAAACCATAATGCACAGGTTGATAACGGAATTCGGCACAACTTTGCCTACGTTTCCGGGCCTTTTCTCTGTGAGGGAGGCTTCTTTATTTCTGTTCGAAAACTTATTAGAACATCTTTACAATGCCGATTGGCTTCTAGAATGATCTGGTCATGTTCGCCATGATCTCTATAATCTTGCACAACTTACGGCACCTGAAATGGATGTCCCGAGCTCTCAGAAATCGTCTGACAACATCTCCTCCTCAACAACTTCCCTGCCTCAAACTGGCTTAGACCTGGCTTTGCCTCAGCATCTCTGCTCTCCAAAACCGTCCAAAAGCTCTCCAAAAGATTACCAAATGGCCTCAACATAGCCTTGGTTAAATAGTGGGAAAATTAGTTTCCCATCTCCAACTTCCTCCAAGAAGTTAGGCTCTAAAAATGTCTAATAACCCCCAAAAATCATTAATAAAGGGTTAAATTACATTTAATTATTAAAAAGTGGTTAAAAACCCACTTTAACCATATAATATGGTTATATTTGGCGCTAGCCCTCTTTGGCCTAACGCGTGCCCCAATCCTTGGTCATATGCGCTCATAATACGGCCAAGCGCTAGCCCTTGGCTAAGCACTGGCCCTCTATGCTGCTGGCTCCCGGTCGTATGACTGCCCATAGGGCCACGGGCCTACACATAACCGTTGACCCCAAGTTTTAAACCGCGCCATAACCATAACCGTTGATAACTGTCTAACCGCGCGGTTATATGTAATGGTTTTAACTATTGGTAAAATCGGAACCACGTTTAAGCATTTAAACCCGCGCGCCATTCCATAAGTTACGGTCACATAAAATGTAATGGAACCGCTGGCTACGGGTCGGGGCTAAGCCCCAGTTCGACCCCCTTTTCCGTTTAAACCATATGCAAACATAAATATATTGTTTCCCATATACACAACAAGTACCAACCGCCGGCCAAGCGGCTAGCCCGACTTCGTTAGTGCATACGCTCCCGGGAGGTCATGGGTTCGACCTCGGCCAAGCCATAACAAATTTTTTTATATAACCAAACAACCACTAATACGGTGCCACGTGGAAGCCCGCCACTGGGCCACGTGGCGCTTTCAAAACCAATCACAACCTGACACGTGTCAGCCGCCCATTGGTCCACGTCACTTGCCGCGTCGTCTTCCGTACGTCCAGTCACCTGCCACGCGTCGTTTCCATACGCTCTGTCATCATGACACGTCATCCTGCCGTATGCTCCGTCAGCTGCCACGTCACTCGAGCCACGTCATCCGCTGACATCATCCGTGCCACGTGTCACCCTTCCAGTGGTGACACGTGTCACCTTCGAATTGGCCCAACCGTGTGCCAAAAGTGCCAAATCTGCCTGACACGTGTCACGCTCTGGTGCTTCCACGTGTCACCTGTACGACCACGCCACGTGCCATCGTACGGACGTGCCACGTGTCACTGTACGGACTGCCCAGTCAACATCTTTTTTTTTTTTTTTTCCCTGTTTGACTTTTCGGAAAGAATGCGATATCTTCTCCATACGGACTCCGTTTGACATAACAATTATACCACCGGAATCAGGAAGACGAGACAGACGCAATGGTGTTGGTT
>ML794687.1:22897-54356 GCA_009831015.1 Picea engelmannii
GACTCCGTTTGACATAAAAATTATACCACCGGAATCAGGAAGACGAGACGGACGCAATGGTGTTGGTTTCGTCGGATTCTGAGCACTTTCATTTTTGAGCATTTTTCATGCCCTGACAGCCTTCTGAATCCGATTTCGGATCACTTGGGCCTTCATTAGGGCAAGAATCCCACAGGTTGGATGCCATGGCTCGCACACTGGGTGATGATTGTAACCTTTTGAGGCTTGAGAGACACCTCTGAGGACCTCTCCTGGCCCTTCAACACCCGAACAATTTTCCTTTGGAGGCTAGAGCGCTACATCTTGGGGCTTGACGTCTTGTTGGGGGTTAGGGTTTGGAATGGTGTTGTTGTTGACTTGACACTTGGCACCTTTTTCCTATAGAGAAGCATTGGATTGATGGAGGAGACCCTAACACATAAGGAGGAGGCCTTTGGAGGCCCAACGTTTCATCTCCAAGCTCAAACGACTTGCTCAAAGTGCCAAACGTTTCTCTAGAAGGGTGACGTCATGTCTTTTTCGGGTTTTCTTATGTGCAAAAATAATATTACTTTGTAAAGGGGAAAAATAAAGGGAAATGTCTCCCTTATTTTGTGGTTTACCCTAATTTAAGTGGACAAACACTTTTTAGAAGATTTGTATAAATAAGAATCATTTCATTTCATTTTAACATATAGCTCTTCCATTTTGGAGAAGATACTTGGCTGAAATTTGCGCCCCTCTTAGGAAAATCCATTCTCTCTCTCTCTCTTGTGATATAGTTTATCTCTTGTCTTATGGAATGAAGTGGTGCACTATCTCTTGGAGGTTCTTTCTATTGCTTTGGTGATGAAGAATGTTTGGTAACTAGGGTTGTCTTGACATTTTTTGGAATTGGTAAGGAAAATTTGCACTTTGTTAGGTTTCTTTCTTTTTTCATGGATTTTATTGGCTAGATTCTTGGAGGAGTATAAGGGCATACATCCTCCACCAAATTTTATTATTATTTTTTGTTGAAAATGATATTGCAAAGGTTGGTAGGAGGAGTAAAAGGGTTTACACCCTCCTAGACTTTACCTTGTTAGGTTGTTATCTCAAGGGAGTAAAAGGGATTACACCCCTTGAGATTTAGTAGTCCTAACTTACTACAAGAAGACTCCATAAACCATTTGGAAAGGCACTAATCATTTATTTCATTGGAGAAATAAATTACTTGCATTGGTAAACGTATTTTAGAGAGATAGTGATCTTGTTCAAGTTGCAATCTATTCTTGATGCTTTAAGCTTGCTAAAGCCTCTAGGGCGTCTTGATTGGCCTAGTATACTTTGAGATATAACTAAATAAAAGATACATCCATTAGGGTTGCAACAAATCACTTTATATGTTTAAATTTAACTTGCATTTCAATCGTGGAAATTTGCTAGTAAGCCATCACTATTTTTCTACTGCTAATTGGTGAACTTTTTGTCGGATTACTTGCTTGTTTTAGTGGTTGAAACTTCTTGTTGTAGAAAATATTTGCTACAGCCATTTGGTTGTTACAAACATCCTTTGAAAATGTCATACAATAGCCCTTTAATACCACTAAAGTTTGTGCTAAAGTATTGAGAATTAATCTACATGTTTTGTGCTTCATCTCTCAATAAATATTTGGTTTTTTGAGTGGTTAAGTATGAATAATTAGTTTTATACTTTGTTGATATATACTCTTATTTATTGTTGTAGTTTGGGTCAACAAGATTAACTTGCTTATCCACTTAATCTTTGAGCTTGTATACTTGTCTCTTCTTGTGTCTCGGGTAGGTACAACTATCTTCTGCATGTACTTAAGCACTTGGAAATTATTAATTATCTCTGAGACTTGTTTCCAAGCCATTCTCTACTTAGTAGTTTGACCTGTAGGGGTATCACTTCCATAACCTCAATTTCCATCTCATTTCCCCCTAGGGTCACCCAGGATTCCCCCATTGTGTTGGATTTCTCCTTCACTAAAGTGAGGGGAGGGTTTATCTAAGGTGACAATGAGTAGACTCTCCCACAATTATCACCATCTCGTGGATTGGGTTGGGATTTTCCCAACCTACAATTTGTGTGATAATATGTCCCTAATGCTTCCATCCTAGGTGCACCCAAAATTATGTCACTGCCATCGTTCCACATGGATTTAACAACGAATTGCAACACAAATGTATATTCTCCAACGTTTAGTTGTAAATTGCTTATGCTATATTTTTTTTTTGTTCCACGAATCCATTTCTTCAATTATATTTGAATTAGGAATCAATAATTGGTCAACACATTTGGTACTAACATAATTACCATGCTCCGTAGGATCGATAGAAGTAATGTCATCCTTCCATGCAAGTGTCCATTTGATTCTAAGTAGCACTAACACATATTTTGTTGTAGTCTTAGGAAATCTCCCTTTTTTATTACTGGACTCCATTTTGCTTTCATCCATAATTTACGATGGATATTTCCTGGTTATGAAGCGTTTATATACCCCTTCGATAATTAAACTAGATCTTTTTTCAATAAATAAATCATACACTTCTTTGAAAAAACACTTTGTTTATAACCCTTGTAACTTTGTATTTTATGAAAAATACTTTAATATTGTCTTCACAATTTTCGAAATACTCTTCCTCCTTACTTAGAAATTAGCCCTTTTATACTCCTTTAATAAAATTATATATACACACACACACACACACACACACACACAAGCTTTTGATATGTTTTTCCCTATACTTTGATAATTATTCCCTTTTTACTTAATTTGAAATTTTTTATAACTTTATAAAAAGTAATTTTAACACCAAACAAAATATTTTATTTTTTACTTCCTCGACACTTTTATATGTCCTTGATTTTTATTATTGTTATTTTTTTAATAAAATCCTTTGGAAGACTTTATGTTGCAATATACATCACTTTATCCACTTGACACTACAAGGAAAAGACCCTCTAGCGGAGGCTTTTAGTGTTAAAAATATTGACAAAAATTGTCAAAAAAACCTATGCGAAAATATCTAGTTTTGGTAGCGGATGGTTTTGTGGAGATGATAATGGAACTTCATTATAATTTAAAAAAAAATTGGGCGGGCGGGGGTTGTAGCAGATGTTTTTCCATGCGGTGTGCTTCACAGGCCATACGCATTGGTGCACTTAAAACATTAACACACAGGTGCCTACATTGTAGAATAGGCACCAGGCGAGTCCTAAAATATTGGAGCCCCGATGCATTTATACATGCTTTAATAACAACAACGCATCGGTTGAATCTATGATACCGAGCGTCGATGCGTTCTTGAACTTAAAGCTTCGATGCTCACATGTCAACCAAAGCATCAGGGTTGTCCAAGAAATATGGGGCACTAATGCTCTTATAAACATAAACGCATTGGTGCCTTAATAGGAGTAAAGCACCGGGAAAATCACTGATAACATGCATCGGTGCACTACAAAACAAACAGGACTAGTGCATGATGTCAAGAAGGCTCCGATGCAGTCTCGTGAAAGAGAAGCATCGATGCACTTATAAATTGAAGGCATAGATAAGCCATATTATTATTGTAATTTTTGGTTAAAATATTATTAATTTTAGTGTTTTTTCAATTTATTTTAGCACTGGTGCATATTATGTTACGACACCAGTGCCTGTTATAATTAAAGGCACCGATGCTTCTTATCATTGAACGCACCGATTGCCATTTTCTCTTTTCAGAAGCATCGACTTGTGACAGTGCACAATTATTGTTATTTTTTAATTCCATTGTTTATTAAAAAATTGACATATATCTTATAATAGTATTCATATAAATTAAATTTTGATTAGTGCATTTGGATATGATGTTTGGATTATCTTGTTATATCATCAATGTTCGCATCTCTTCATTATAATATTTAATCATCCATATATTTATTCATCGATGTAACATTTCACAGAAACGTTGGACAACACAAAAGAATAAAACAAAACATATTTTATTATATATGAATAAGAGGCTCTTTATCATACAAAATTTGACCCTTATTGGTAACCCGTTGTCTTTCAATTAGGACAGTACTATCTCCATTACATTAAACAAAATGTATGATTTCCACAGACAATTATTTCAAAAAATACAACAGCTTGCATTGATATCCAAATATATTGATCATCATTCTTCATTGGAACTCTTGTCAAATGTGCTCAAGCTACTTCCATGACTTGGGTTATTTGGTCGAATGTTTTGTTGATTGGCTAGATTGTTTTTCTCTTCATCAAATGATTCCATCTACAAAAAAAATAAAATAAAGTGTAATGAGTGTATATGCATTGGTGAGAATAATGAAAATTGAAATAAATAATATACACGAATGTAAATTGAAAAGCGACATGCCATAGCAAGAATCGAGTCCCGAATGATACTCATTTTTTCAAAACCAAATCTCATGCCTTCTATCAACAACTCTTCTGTTGGCACATTTCCATACTTTGTTTCCTGCAGTTTTAATATACCCCATAATAAATTATAGATTTAATATAAAAGATTTTTTTGGTTCCATTAATTATAAAATGAGAGAACTAAAACAACATAGATACTTACGAATTCCACAATTGATTTTTGATATGCCAACATATACTCGCAACCCTTACTTAGCCCAATGTCAATCAATTATTGTGATGGCTCTTCAATGTATGTTAGCACCTGTTTGAAGACATTCAATGATGGTTATTGTAAAACAACTTAAAATATACAAAAATGAAATCTTAAGTTAATGTTATAAGGAAATAACAATTAGTCACAAACTTTGCTATGAATCATTTTCTTCCTTGTCCTCCTGTTTTATGTGTTGAATGAGTTCCATTTTCTTTTCTTTTCTGCAAGAAAATACTTGAAAATGAATAATTAATGATAAATATTCATTTATATGTACCTAATAGAAAAATTCAATGATTTCGTACATTTGAAGCATGTTGTTGTTGAGATGGTCCCTCCTGCAATGCAATTATGTCCATTTCTTTTACCATCTGCTTGTACACTTTTTCGACATTCCCACTAGCATATTTCTGATATCAGCTCATTGATCCTTTGGGATTTTCACAGTCTTCTTGAAAAAAGTAACATGACAATTAAATATTTTTATATTGATATATGAAAACTAAATATAACAAGATTGATATTAATAAATTAGGGATGATTTGTAGTAATATATACATATTCTAGAAAAGCATTTTTAGGAATATTACTTTTTGAATGATTATGTTTTGTTGTTGTATGTTTTTCCTATTGCAAGTCTGACATGTCTCATTGACCATTACTTTGGAAACGCTTCCTGTAGTTTAGATATAACCTAGTTATTTGAATCATCGGATTGATTTATGTATTGTAAGTGAAAATTGTGTCTAGACTTTCGTTCCACTATATCCCTCGTAGATTTGTAAAAGTTTTCCCCGCTTTCATTAACTTCCAACACCACTTTAGATGAGCTAAGGACCAATTCATCATCATTTACATCTTCTGTAATTTTTATTTTCTTAAGACGACATTCCGTTCCTTCGTTGTTGGTCTCATCTGTAGAACATTAAACATATGTGAATTAATAGATTGTTTTGAACATGTTATCTAATATTTTTAAGTAAAAAATTAATGAAAATTAAAAAAAAACTCATATTGAAGATAATTTTTTCATTCACCATGTTCATCCTTTTGCAATTTTTTTCATCAAGCTTTTACGCTCTTCTACACTTACATCACAAAGAATCTTATCGAGCTTCCTCATTTTATGGCTCTGTAGGACACACACTAACCAATACATATTAGTTAAACTTACATATAGTTCAAACATATTAAGTTTTATAGAATTTACAAAGAACTCGCCTTTTTAACATATTAATTTTGTATAGAATTTACAAAGAACTTACCTTTTTTTCCTTTCTAGATTTGTTATCTTTGTATCCATCGAAATTTTTGTTACTTGAATTATTCTCATACATTTTTTTTATCAATATAAAACCTGTACCATTCAATACAAAAGATATTAAATATATTTTTATAAATAAATCACATAATTTTCACCAAAAAAAGTATCCCGGTGAACTGTATTAATATTAAAGCACTAATGTGTTATATGTTATCAAACACGCTGCTATAAAAAATATTTAAAAGAACAGTAAATTAGAGCAGTGCGCAATATATCGTTAACAACATCGATGCGTTTAATGTTAAAAATGCATCGATAAAAAATATTTAAAAAAACATTAAATCACAACGGTGCGATAAGTATCATTAACAACATCACTCCAATTGAAAAAAATGAAAATAAAAAATACCATAAACAAATAAATTTAAACATCCATGAATGAATTTTTTATATTTGCGGCATAGTCAGTGTGTTTGTATATGTAAGCGCACCATTGCGTTATATTATATAAGATAAGATGCACCGATTACCCGATTTTTTTTTTTTTAAAACATGACAGGGTCGAGAGGGTTTGGATCCGATGCATCACATGTCAAGCGCCTTTTATATGGAAACATAAACCTATTAAATCTAAAAAGCTAAAATGAATAGATATAATTATGAAGTGATAGAGGGAGTTAAACCCTAAGTTGAAGTTTTGTTGTCACACAAACAAGAAGAAGCAAGGGTTTAACGTAAGTATGAAATTAAAAAAAAGAAAAATCTGAATCACAAAACCCTTCGATTTCTGATTTTATGAATAATTTTGTTGCTCCAAAAGGGTTTTGAAATAATTACCATACCTTCCAGTTATGATCTTCTAAATAACTCTGCTTTCAAAAGTATTGATCTAATGCTCCACATTGCTCCCCTGTATGTCTCTCTTGCAAATATGTACCGTGTAAATTTTGGAAAAATAACAAAACACTGAATAGCTTAATACCCATGAAAGAATTTATAAAAAATGTTTTAAATGAATCACCATAGTCACCTTCAAATTTTAATGTTTTGAATAAATCATGTTGTTCTAAAGTTTTTTGTTGCTCCACAGTGCTCTCTGGTATAGCTCTCTTGCAAATCTTTTCATTGTAAATTTTGGTAAGATAATGAAACAGTGAATAGGTTTTTACTATTTAAATGACTTTATGAAATTATATTTTAAATTCCCTCTCATTTTTCAATTGTAAAAAAACAAAGTCGCGCTTTTTTTTTATAATTTTTTTTCGAAACTTTGGTGCGTTTATTACTTTAATGCATCGATGCTGATATGTATATGATACACCAATGTGTTTTAAAGTTTTGGAGCACCGATATTGGATAAAAAGAAAATTATTTGAATTCATGGGACCAATGCGATGCATATATAAACGCTTGATGCTTTACAATGTTATAGACGCACCGATGCATTTTTTTTACAGTAACACACCGTTATGTTTTCAAAGTTATCTGAATTTTATTTTCACACAAAATAATGTATCCATGTTAAATTATTTTTCATGATTCATCCACATGACTTGATCATAGTATACATTTTGCACTTAAAGTCGTTATTCTTAAAAATAATTGACTGTTGATTTTGCTTAAATGCAGGGAGAGAAGCTTACAATATCAAATGGTCAATTCTTCAAATTCCAGCCCGTTTCGTATTGCTCAGTGTCCATCGCGGAGTTCTCCCTTTCCATCTCGAGTAAGTTCAGATTTTATTTATATATCGATTATCTAATTGAATTTATTTTTCTTATCCATGTCAATCTGAATACAAATTTATCCAAATTTGCAGGATCTTAATTCATAATCAAGTTCAGATGCAGATAATATTCCAGTACCAATTCAAAAAAATTAGAAGCTCTTATTAGGAGAAACATACCACAAGCAGTTGGTAGATGAAAATGGACAACCACTTTACACTTCCAATAGTTACGAGCCATCTTTGAGCCATAATCCTGGGTTAGTGATGGTAATAATTGTTTTGTATAATGTGATTTGAACAAACCAATTGCATTGTGCTTACTAATATCATCGATGTACTAATATTCAATATTTTTGAAATTAGGATTCTAGTGATGATGAGAGACCTACCTATCATCTTTCGGTGTACCCCACTACAATGTCAAATTGAGAGAAGACTGTAATAAGAGCACAAATTAGTGAGGAAGCATACCAAGAATGGTTGAATCAACCACCTATTCAATTCCCACTACGTTCAAATTCACCAATTAGGAATCACTACAACAATAGTAGTTCTTCACAAGTTGGCAGTGGAGTCAATGAAATAGAGGTTGGTATGGATGATTATTTATGGGATACAATTGCCATGGAGACAATGTTGTTAGATGCATTCCAGAACTATGAGCAAGGGGATCACGCTCATATCACTAATACCTTATTCGAAACTCTGAAATATGCTTCCACCACCCCTCTCTTTGGACCTAGCCAGTCAAAGTCTACCCAAATAGGGACAACAATGTTACTATACAACTTGAAAGCAAAGTTTGGCATGTCAAACAGATGTTTCTCGACAATACTAAGGTAACTGATCATCATTAAGTTCCTTATAATTTGAGAAATCTTGTCACACAATCAACATTAAAAACAATCGATTTTATGAACGTTAAATAACATTGTACATTTCTATTGCCCACTAATTGCAGGTTATTGAAAAATCAGGGTCTTTCGAGTGATAATGTCTTGCCCGGTAGCTGGGAAGAGGCAAATAAAATGTTGAAAATATTAGGTGTTGAGTACATATCATATCATGCATGACTGAATGATTGTATTCTATATAGAAGTTAATATGCAGACAAAGAGATATGTCTGACATGTGGGCATGATAGATATCATAAATCAAATTAAAAGGCTAGATCACATGGTCCTCCTCATAAGATATTGAGGCACATGCCTATAATCCCAAGGATTCAAAGGCTCTTTCGTTGCAAAGAATTAGCTATGTTGCAGGGATGGCATGCCTCGCATAGAAGTGAGTCGGGAGTTATGTGAATCCCAACAGATTCAATAGCCATGAAGTATATAGAGGATACATGGCCTGAAAAATTCAAGGATGAAGCATGAAGTCTGCAATTCAGCATAGCCATGGATGGTGTCAACCCATATTCCCTCCAAAACACCAACTATTATGTTTGGCATGTGGTAGTGATCAATAACAATATTCCCCCATGGTTGTCCATGAAGAATGAACATCTTATGTTGGCTCTTATAGTCCCTGGTACAAGACAAGTGAAGAATATGGATGTCTACCTACAACCTTGGGTAGATGAATTGAAGGAATTATGGGAAGGGATACATGTATACTATGTATCAAGACCCATCGCAACAGAGAGGAATTTTATGTTGTATGGCATATGTGCTAACACCACAAATGATTATCCAGGATTAGGAGTTATCTCTGGTAAATTACATGTTTATTGATTTGTTTATAAACGTAACAATATTTTTTGGCATATTTAATTCCTTGTGACTGTTTTGGACTTCAATGCTAACATGCTCTACCGTATACATTAATAGTTTCGCAGATCTTGTAACAAAATTCTGTCATGGATGTAAATGTTGTGGACCTTCTTTGAAGGCTAGGTGGTCCAACCACCTACGGAAGACAATGTACGACTACTCTAGGGTATTCCTCTCAGATGTTTGGCTCGGCTGATTCAGATTGGGTTGGAAGTTCTTAAGACAAAAAAAACACTTCAAGACATTGTTTCAATTTGGGGTCAGCCATGACTTCATGGCAAAGAAGGAAGAAATCCCGTATTTCTCTCGGTAAGACATAAGCATAGTATATTGCAGTATGCTTCGCCAAGTTGTGAATCCATATGGCTTTGGAAGTTGTTGACAGGTCTATTTGACCTAGAGATGGATGCTACCGTGATCTTTTTTGATAACCAGAGTTGCATAAAGATGACAAAGAACCCAATGTTCCACGATAAGACGAAGCACATTGAGATCCGATACCACTACATTCATGAAATGGTGCAGAAGGGAGTTGTAAAGATCCAATATGTTGGCACATATGAGCAGGTTGTAGATGTGTTGACTAAGCCTATGTCTCCTATGAAGATTGAGTACTTCCGAGACAAACTTGGTGTAGTCCGAAAGGACCTCCCTCGAAAGGGGGAGTGATGTTGATGATGCTATGGTATCTTAACCAACATCGAGTAGCTCAATTAGGATTTTATATTGTAAGGAACTGATCATCCCTGGGCAGATCCCGAAGGTCTGATAAGAATGGTCTATGAGAGTACCCATGCATGTATATGTCAGCTATGATCAGTAGAGGTAGCTTAGTTAAGATTTTATATCCTAGGAAATCTTATGATTCCTGGGTAGATCTCGAAGGTCCAGTAAGGACGGTTTGTCATAATACCATGTGGTAGCTCAGTTAGCATTCTATATCCTATAGAATCTTATGATTCCTGGGCAAATCCTAAAGGTCCGGTAAGGATGGTCTGTCAAAGTACCACATATGTTGTTGATGCACCTACATCATTCAGTTGCCACATATAGTTATTGTTGTTCCAGCTTCATGTTTTTGATGATGTTGATGTTACAACCTCATGTTGTTGTTGTTGATGATGATATTCCAACTTCGTGTTGTTGATGTTGATGTTCCAGCTTCATGATGTTGATGATGATGATGTTATTCCAACTTAGTGTTTTTGATGTTGATGTTCTAGCTTCATGTTGTTGATGATGATGATGTTATTCCAACTTCATGTTGTTGATGATGATGATGTTATTCCAACTTCATGTTGTTGATGTTCATGTTCCAGCTTCATGGTGATGATGATGATGACGATGATGATGTTACTCCAGATTTGTGCTGCAGGTGATGATGATATTCAGTTTCTATTGATGTTGATGATGAGAAAATTTTTCGATGACCTATAGATATGGCCGACAAAATTCCCGATGCTGATGACGATGTTCCCTCCACTTGATAATGTATTGAGTCCAGTCAGTTGTTATTAATGTTGTCAGTAGAATACCCTTTTTGTTAAGGGGGAGTGTTGAATATTGTAACTTCAAAGAATATTCTACTTATATTTGGGTCATTATTGTATAGATAAAATCCCCTTTTGTGGATTGATCAAGTCGGGTCTTGTATAAGATCAAATCCCCTCGTGGATTGGTTAACATGTATTTGTATGGTGGTATTTGTAAAGTTGGCCCCTAGTAATTGCAAAGTGGTTTTAGCCACTTCTAGGAGAAGTCGTATCCACCAAGTGAAAATTCACAACCCTAGCGCCACCTCACAACTTGCATTTATATGTGAGGATGGTGTCTCATTTAAACAAACTCATCACACTAGCTTTGCAACTATGAAGAAGCGTGCAAGTCTTGGAGGAGTAGTTGTTGCAACTGGGGGTGACATCAAGGAGGGTTCTTGGTCTATGTCTTGGTATTTATTGGTTAAGTGGTGCGTTAATCTTCCTAGTGAAGGAGTAGAGGAGGATCTTCTGTTCAGTATTTGGTCTATCTATATGGAGGAAGTTTTTTTGTGTTTTCTCCCCCATGAGGGTTTGCCAGGATAATCTGTGTGTCTCTATTGTTTCTAGGATTTCCTCTCTTTTAATGATCTTATATATGAAACTAATGTGCTAAATGATTATAATAATAAAGAAGAACTGTAATTGCTAGTTGTATAAGTAAAAACATCAACACACTGAAGTGCAGATCGTCGGGTATAATTGATACGAGGAGGAACCATAAGTGGTAAAGAGAGGTAGGGCGAGGAGAACTTATGCGTAGCTAATTACACGAGGGAGAGAGTGAGAGGGTTCCCATTGGAAGAATTACAGGGGGACCAAATTCTTGTATTGGATAGAGGTTAAGAGAAGAAAATTGGGAAGCTCTTGTGCAGACACAACAAATGGCGTCAAACCGTGGGCGAAGCCATAATATCTGCTAGTCTTTCCTAACTGATAAGTAGAATATATAAAGGGTCATGACATTTGCTTTTAAGTTCTAAAAATTCTAGGAATAATGCGTAACAATTACCTGAATGATTCCATCGCGGTGGGCTTACTGGTGATGCCTGCATATCGGCTAATAGAGTTCGTCTGTTGTAGATGGAGGATGAATGATGATGAAGTTTATTTCCTTAAACTACATCGACGATCTGGGTTGGTATCTCCATATTGGGATGCTATAGGTTTGGGATAAATCCATATTTTTCACCAAGTGCGTATATAGATATCTCGCAGGTGTTGCTCCACTTCCTGCGAGAATCCATAGCCCTAATGGATTCACCACGATGTCACAAACCTTGCTCTACTGGTAATAACATCCATATCCTTGGTGGATATATTTGCATGTCCCTTAGTCTGGTTAAAATTTCCTTTCCATTCCTTCTCGACTTATTTAGTGCATGCTTAGCATTTGGTGGATGGGAAAGCGATGTCCTTTTTAGCCTAGTAGGGGATGACTGACAGCTTTTTTGATTTATCTATATATTTACTACACCTGGATACATAAAGATATCCCTTTTGGGTTTTCAACCTTTAGATTTTGACACTTCACCTTTCACGTGAGATGCTACTTAGTGTGTGGATGGTTCCTCCATTACATAAGATCTGCTCGCTAGCCAATATGCAAGGATGACCGTTGATTAACCACTATGCTCAGTTATGGTTTAACTGGTTTTGCGACATCCCCATATAGTTTTGATTCATGTTCAAACAAAGACCCCTAATTCCGCTCATAAACAAGGAAAGAGATGTAAGACGATTCAGGTTTGCTTCTAGTGCGAAGGTGTTGCTTGTGAAAAGACAAATGGAGGTGAGAGGTCTGTATGTCATGAAATATAATTAGAGGTAATAATACAATAGACTCAAATAAGTGAAATTCTTTGAAGGGAAACGATCACGATGAAAGAAAGGGGAGAAAAATGTTGAATTAGGAGAGATGATGTATTCAGGGTTAGGGATGAATTCGGTCCAATTTCTTGCTACCACTGAAAAATCAAGCCTTTTAGATGAATCACAATCAACAATATGTAATTAAGAAATGCAGCTGACTAATAGATAAATTATAGATTGAGTGTTTCCATCAACTTAGAGTATATTCACACATTCTGAGCAACCAGAAGTTTGCAGCCTCTTGAAATGATTAATCCATGTGAAACCTAATATTCATGATACTTCATTCAGATGGATTTCAGTGGTTGCACTAGCTGAGAAATACACCTCTCATCATGATTTTATGAAGACTTCTAGTTCCATTGTGCAACCTTGTACTTGAGGGGGTAAGGATTGACCATAACTCCAATTCCCTGTCTACAAATTTATCTGCTTTGGCCTTGTGAGATCTTCATTTCCTCTCTACTTCTTCAGTATCTAGAACTGTTGTTATAGAGTGATAGTCTTAGTTAACCACAAGTCCGATGCTTCATAATCAATTCCATTCTTCTGAAGACGAGTGCCTTCCTCAAATTTTGTCCTTCTTTTCAAGCAGCCATATTTTTCCATGATCAAACTCTGGAAAACCCCTCTGAAAATCTCCACCATAGTAATATGGAAATGGCGATCGAAATCTGTCTGGATGTTCGAGATCAAACCGCGAGTATTACATGGTCCAGTTGTCGGGAGACATAGTATAATTGAGCTTGAGTGTTGGTTTTTCTAATGAAATCTCTCTTTTTGGACAACAGATGACTATAACTGTCATGATTACTAGTTCTTCCCTAAAGAGATGTGCTTGAAAGCCATTTTATTGGCCAATATCTTTGATATCAGATTCCACTTGAGATAGATCAGAGGGAGATTAAAATTTGATACTGGGTTCCGCAAGGCATATACTAGATGCGAAATATAATATTACTTCCCCCCATGATTGAAAATAGACTTTAAGACTGGGAAAAAAGATAATTGTACCATGAAGTCTCAGGCATACCCTCTATCACAGATCCACAAATGCTTGAGTGACTTCTGCTCGATAGACACCATCTTGAGTAAGGCAGTGAACAACATACATGATTTCTTTAATCCAATATCAATCTTGGATGAACTATAAAGCATTCCCCAACATATGTTCTTTCAGTGTTTTGGGGTAACCAACTGCCCAACTATCAATGTCAAGGTAAATGTTGCTGAAACGATTGAATTTTGCGATTGAACCTCTCGGAGAATTCCTGCACATTGTTTCCTCACGAAGATAGACGAGAACCAATGCAGAACCAAAATTTCAGCAAAACAAAATGAAAAGTATTGAATTAAAAGACGAAAACTTTGATGAAGAGGAAATTACACTGAAGCGATCACCACGAAATGCAAATTAAGTGAATGACAATTGGTGGTCTTTATTGAAGAAAACAAAACAAATCTAAACTTATTCTATTCAGATGAAAATACAACAAATATCTAAGTTATGCAGGAAGAAATGAAGTAAGATGACTATGCTAATCATATTCCTAACCTAACCTATACTGGCTGAAATAAGGTTAGGTGTAAGCGTAAAACCAGTGAAGCCAATCGAGCAACTCCAAACATGTGATCACATATTCATTGAAGGCCAATTGCAGATACTGAAGCAATGAAGGTTGAAAAATTGGAAGAATTGATTCCAACAAGTTTCCACTCGGCAGGTCAAATTTGGCAATGTTATTGTTCATGTGAAATGTGGACATGTAGTATTCCTCCAACCAAGATTCAACTGTGTTGTAAAATTTAAAACGATCTCTATATGATTGTTGGAAGGAAATTGATGCAGGAGCATCACTCCAATGTCATCAAGCGCCATCTAGCCAACACATCAAGCACACATTCAATGGAGAGGAGAGGCGCAACCCTCGCACTTTCAAATTTCAAATTTGAATTTAATGTATTAAATGTTGTAAGGCTAGTAGAGCCAAAAACCATGCATGTGAGTAGGCTTGAGATAAAGTTTTCCTTAAATGGTTGTAAGGCTGAGATCCAGATCTGATTTGGACTAGACAGCCATTCAATGTAATTGAATGTAAATTAATGAGAGTTGGTGAAATGGAGGGAAGAGCTCGAGGAGCCCCTTTTTGTAAAAATATCTTCTTTGTATCTAGATTAGATGGGAAGAGTAGAAGGGAGAATAGGTTAGAGAGTAGAGGAAGCTGTGACTCTGTTGCAGTCTGAGCTCACATTGTAAAGAGGCATTTCATATTAATATAATCAGAGCTATTTTTCCTGCATGTTATTCTGTGTTTGTTGATGAATGTCTTTATGCGTTTATGATATGTTGTAGATGTGTGTTAGTTTGCATTTGTAGGTTACATACATAAGTCATTGTCTGTTGGGTTCTTTGATTCTAGGTCTGGTTCTTTGTGGCTTCATGCAAGAGGTTGCATGACAGAACACTGCGGGTTCTGTAAGCTAGTGCATAGAGTGCACTTTTGAATTCTGCGGAACTTGGACAGAGTTGTGCCAGGAGGGCGCACCAAAGGAAGTATTAGACCCATGGAGAAACCTCAAGGTTGTTGAACACCTTGGAGGTAAGACTGTGCAGAGGAAGGCACATAGATAACAGGATCACTGAAGGTTCTGTGGAAGCTTTGCTAGGAGGGCATTGAGCAAGTGCATAGAGTGCACAAAAGAACTCTATTCCGAGTTCAGAGGAAGGAGGAAGACACTCACAGAGTTGTTGAATACTCTGTAGGCTTTGCAAGGTGTGCATCGAGCAGAAGAACGCCAGGTGGGCTCAAGGAGTTTTCTTTTCCAGAAAACTTCTCGAATCTGAGTTATTCAAGATCCTCGAACGCAAAGTGTGCGCAGGAGTAAATCTCCGAGAGGAAAAAGCTCAGAAGGGACAACGTTTCTATAACGCAGATGAGACCCAAAGGAAACGGGCTCGCAAGAGGAAGAGTCGAAGGTCGAGACCGTCGAGACTTAGAAAATCTTCTAAGTCAAAATAAAAGCCAAGAAAGCTCAGGAGGAAGAGCACAACTACCGTTGGATCGGGCAAAGGATGAGATCTGGACCATCGGAGTCTATGTCCAGACACATAGAAGAGCGCACAGGAGATTAGATTTGGGTCGTCAGATCTAGCACCAAGGACTGATAGCCGTCGATTCTGGGAAAAGGTGCAAGGGGTTTAATCCCTGAGAAGCTGCACAGAAGGGTAGAACGGACGACAACAACTTTGAGGGAGAAGTGTCGAGTTGTCGTGAGTCGTCGGATCCAGAAAAGGTGCGCGAGGTTTAAATATTGTAACAACAGAAGGAAGAGGACTCGTCAAGTCCTGAAAGCATCAGGACCATCCATTTTGGAGGACAGGTGGCAGAGATCTGGATCATTTCGCGAATTCGGGGTTCGCGAGTTTGGAGGGCAGACCAAATTCTTGGTTTTGCGAAGTGCTAAGTTATGAGGAGTAGGGAAGGAGATCTAGACCGCTGGATCCAAGCCACGGGAGAACCATCGGATTAGAACCTCAGGGTGGTATCGCGTATCGGGGGTTGAAAGAGTTTCTTTTAGACTGCAGAAGTCACGAAGTGTCGATCTCCGAGGGTTCGTGCGAACACGTGGCACATCCGTTAGGTGGGGACCGTGTGGTTGATAGGTGGCGTAACAACAAACCCCCAGAGAAAGGTGGAAGCGGGTGACAGGTGGTGGACGCACATCACCTTGGAAGGAGCCAACCCATCGTTGACCTTTTGTGTTTTGAGGCTTCGCAAAAGAGGAGCACGAGGGTTCAACACTCCAACTCACGAAGTCACGAATTGCGAGTAGTTGTAAAGGAGTCAACCCATCACTGACTTATCGTGCTTTGGGATTTCGCAAAGGAGGAGCACGAGGGTTCAACACTCCAACTCGTGAAGTCATGAGTTGCGAGTAGTGCTAGCACTTAGCCCTAGCTGGTAGTTATGTGTGGAAGGCGCTAACAAGGAGGAGCCATACCTGTATCGCATCTCGGGTACCGACATTTGGAGAAAGAGGATTCGAGGGTCTTTGACTCATGAACTCGCGGGTTGCGAAAGGCGCTTGCGCTAAGGCCAGGTTGTGGTCGCGTGGAGATGTAAGGCTCATGCCTGGTGTTAAGTTGCACAGGGTGGTTTTTCATGAAGGACCTGTGGATCGGATTCGTGAGGTTCCAATAGGTATCCAAGGGAGCCGCTTCAGCTCAAGGAGAATTTAAAATGATCCTATGCGGATCTCGGCTCGAGGGTCGGAGGTCTGCGTCAAGTGGTATCAGAGCTTGATTTTGTCTGTATATTGCAGGCAGAGGGAGCTAGAGGAAAAGGAAGATAGAGTGTTGAAGCTCTGTGGTGATTGTTGCAAGGTGCGCAATAGTCAATAGACAGTTAGGAGGACTGTAGGAAAGACTGGAAGCACTCATGGTTACAACAAAAAGTTTGCTAGGAGGGCAGACAGGAACAAGAAGATGGCTACTGAAGGCCATGGACGCGGTGGAAATAAGAACCACCAGTGGCAGACAAAAGATGAAATGGATAAAGAAATCGTTGAGGTGAGGGCGAGGATGGAAGAGCTTGCACTGCGGGTGCAACAGAACGCAAAGACACATTGGGTGTATGAATGGCCTCTGAGGAGGAAAGAAAAGTGGCCAGTCAAGAAATTGTTGGCCAAAGGACAACGAAGGCTGTTAATAGGATGACTGAGGCATGCTGAACACCTTAGAGGTGAATAGGAAATGGTTCACATCTGTGAGCCAGAAGCTGGGAGAAATCTCAGTAATGATGAGGAGGAAAGATCATTGGAGGATCTCGTGAATTGCCAGGAAGGTAGTGAAGCAATTTCAGGTTGCAATACGAAGAGGTCACAAGATGATCTCAAGGACTACCATGAGTGAAGAACAGAAAATTCAGGTTGCCAGGAGGGCAATGAGATGAGATCGTTGGAAGATCTGATAGACTTCCAAGAGGGCAGAGAGGAAATCCCATATTGCTAGGTGGGCAAGGGAGAGCAGTTGAGACTGTCTGAAAGTCTCATGAACTCAGGGATGAGTTCGGATCAACGAGAGGAGATGATAGAGAAGATGAGCTCATAGGTGAGTTCATATCAACAAGGAGAGATGATGGAGAAGGAAGATCAGAAATGTCTTCTGGTCATTGGGGGAATAGAGGTATTCCTGCCACATCGCCCAGCTGAGGCGAGAAATTGTATGGATGATACAACAACAACAGAGGGACAACCAACTATGACTGCCAAAGAAGAAGAAGAAATGGGACAGACATCAGAACCTGACCCAGCTAAGGAAGAAGAGCATTCAACATAAATGCTCGAAATTTTCAGTCAAGAGGCTGAACAGGGGATAACTACGGCACTGGAAGCTCTAGCAGAAGAAGAGCATGCAGGTAAGATGCTCACTCCATGGGAGTTGGAGTTAGAAATGCTGGAGGATTGGTTCAACCATCCAGAGCCAGTAGATGACTGCCATGAGCAGACAATCATGCAGATGTTAGCAGAGGAACATTCTAAGGAATCGCTCAGAAATTTCAGCCAGGGAGCTGAACAGATGATAATTGTAGTGTCGAGATCTGCAACAGAAGGTGAATCAGAATTCCAGTCTGAGGAGCAGCTGGAGGAAGCTGGAATTCAACCAACACAAGGCGAAATGGCAGAAGCAAGTCTGTAAGAGCAGATGACTGAACAACAGATCAATCAAGAAGATAAGACTGCAGAGATGAATTTTTTAGCAGGGTGGTAAGTTGAGGCCACAAAGGAAGAAGATAACACGGGGGATCAGGATGATCTACCCATTTGCAGGGAAGAAGTGCAGTGAAGCAGGTTGCAAAAGGAGAGCCAGCCATGGGAGTAGCTGGACAAGGAGATTGAGAAGATTAGAAGGCTGATGTCGAGGTCAGTAGTAGAAACTGCTAGTGAGGGGAAGCTGAGCAGAGGAGAACCTACCATAGCAGCAGGGCAACAGATGCAGCAGTAACAACGAAGCAGTGGAGCAGATGGACAGCTCCAGAGAACTGTTTGGGATCCAGGTGGGTTTCAAGAGTGGTGCTGGGAAGCTCATGATTTTTGTAGTTGAGGAGTATGATGCAGGAACATCGCTCCAACGTCATCAAGTGCCAGCTAGCCAACACATCAAGCGCGCATTCAATGGAGAGGAGAGGCGCAACCCTCGCACTTTCAAATTTCAAATTTGAATTTAATGTATTAAATGTTGTAAGGTTGGTAGAGCCAAAAACCATGCATGTGTGTAGGCTTGATATAAAGTTTGTCTTAAATGGTTGTAAGGCTAAGATCTAGATCTAATTCGGACTAGACAACCATTCAATGTAATTGAATGTAAATTAATGAGAGTTGGTGAGATGGAGGGAAGAGCTCGAGGAGCCCCTTTTTGTAAAAAGATCTTCTTTGTATCTAGATTAGATGGGAAGAGTAGAAGGGAGAATGGGTTAGAGAGTAGAGGAAGTTGTGACTTTGTTGCAGTCCGAGCTCACATTGTAAAGAGACATTTCATATTAATGCAATCAGAGCAGTTTTTTCTGCATGTTATTCTGTGTTTGTTGATGAATGTCTTTATGCGTTTATGATATGTTGTAGATGTGTGTTAGTTTGCATTTGCAGGTTACAGACATAAGTAGTTGTCTATTGGGTTCTTTGATTCCAGGTCTGGTTTTTTGTGGCTTCATGCAAGAGGTTGCATGACAGAACACTGCTGGTTCTGTAAGCTAGTGCATAGAGTACACTTCTGAATTCTGTGAAATTTGGACAGAGTTGTGCCAGGAGGGCGCACCAGAGGAAGTATTAGACCCATGGAGAAACCTCAAGGTTGTTGAACACCTTGGAGGTAAGACTGGGCAGAGGAAGGCACAGAGATAACATGATCATTGAAGGTTCTATGGAAGCTCTGCCAGGAGGGCATTGAGCAAGTGCATAGAGTGCACATAGGAACTATATTCTAAGTTTAGAGGAAACAAAAATTTCGAGGAGGAAGACACTCACAGAGTTGTTAAATACTTTGTAGGCTCTGCAAGGTGTGCATCGAGCAGAAGAACGTCAGGTGGGCGTAAGGATTTTTGTTTTCCAGAAAACTTCTGGAATCTGAGTTATTTGAGATCCTCGAATGCAAAGTGTGCGCAGGAGTAAATCTCCGAGAGGACGAAGCTCAAAAGGGACAACGTTTCTATAATGCAGACGAGACCCAAAGGAACCATGCTCGCAAGAGGAAGAGTCGAAGGTCGATACCTTCGAGACTTAGAAATTCTTCTAAGTCAAAATAAAAGCCAAGAAAGCTCAAGAGGAAGAGCACAGCTACCATTGGATCGGCCAGAGGACGAGATCTGGACCATCGGAGTCTACGTCCAAACACATAGAAAAGTGTGCAGAAGATTAGATCTGGGCCATCAGATCTACCACCAAGGACCGATAGTCGTCGGATCCGGGAGAAGGTGCAAGGGGTTTAATCCTTGAGAAGCCACACAGAAGGGTAGAACAGATGACAGAAACTTTGAGGGAGAAGTGTCGAGTTGCCGTGAGCCGTCAAATCCAGAAAAGGTGCATGAGGTTTGAATCTCGTAACAACAGAAGGAAGAGGACTCTTTATGTCCCGAAAGTATCAAGACCGTCCATTTTGGAGGACATGTGGCAGAGATCTGGATCATTTCGCGAATTCAGGGTTCGTGAGTTTGGAGGGTAGACCAAATTCTTGGTTTTGTGAAGTGTCGAGTTGCGAGGAGCAGGGAAGGAGATCCAGACCGTTGGATCCAAGCCACGGGAGAATCGTCGGATTAGAACCTCCGCGTGGTATCACGTATCGGGGGTTGGGGGTTTGAGAGAGTTTCTTTTCGACTGCAGAAGTCGCGAAGTGTCAAGCGCCGAGGGTTTGTGCGAACATGTGGCACATCCATTAGGTGGGGACCGCGTGGTTGACAGGTGGCGTAACGACAAACTCCCAGAGAAAGGTGGAAGCGGGTGACAGGTGGTGGACGCACGTCACCTTGGAAGGAGCGAACCCATCGCTGACCTTTCATGTTTCGGGGCTTCGCAAAAGAGGAGCACAAGGGTTCAACACTCCAACTCGCGAAGTCACAAGTTGCGAGTAGTGTTAAAGGAGTCAACCTGTCGCTGACTTATCGTGCTTCAAGATTTCGCAAAGGAGGAGCACGAGGGTTCAACACTCCAACTCGCGAAGTCGCGAGTTGTGAGTAGTGCTAGCACTTAGCCCTAGTTGGTGGTTATGTATGGAAGGTGCTAACAAGGAGGAGCCATACCCATATCGCATCTTGGGTACCGACGTTTGGAGAAAGAGGATTCGAGGGTATTCGACTCACGAACTTGCGGGTTACGAAAGGCGCTTGCGCTAAGGCCAGGTTGTGGTCGCATGGAGATGTAAGGCTCGCACCTGGGGTTAAGTTACGCAGGGCGAGTTTTCATGAAGGACCTGTGGATTCGTTCAAAGGGTTCCAGCAGGAGCCTGAAGAGCCATTTAGGCTCAGAAGAATATCGATCCAGAGACCGGGAGGTCACAGAATCCTGCTGAGGTAGGGGGTCTGCATCAGAAATGAACAATGAGATACATACTTGATGAGGCTCGTGAATGAAAATTGCATGAAACATACTTTGTAAGGTGGTTTGGGAGTAGGTGGTATTTCTCATCCCAGGGGTAGAAGTAAGACAACAAGCACTTGACATAATCATCAATTGAAATTGGAGTGTCTCAATGTTGATGTAGTTCTCCCTGGGTTCAAATTTCATGTACTCCGCATGCTGAGAGGAGAGATAATGGTGGATTGTCCGAGGGAAACATTAAGTGAAAGAAAGCTCCAAAGCCTCTCCTATGACATCAAATAAATTATGCAAGGAGTGTTGGAGTATTGGGATAGAATCCACGGATAAGTGATGTATATGATCCTAGGGGGTAACATGTAATTCTAGAGAAAATTGAGACAACAAAGGTTCTTGAATGAACTCAATGTTTCTTGTATTTTGCGTGGTGATGGGTTGTTTGTTTGGTATGATTTCTTCATAAGGATCAGAACACATAGAGATGCTTCTATCAAGATAATTGAACATGTTGTTCCATCATTTGAGTGGATCCATTTCTAATGATGGCCATGAATATCGAGGCTTTCTTGACGGGAAATCCTAGACGATCATTTTGGCACTTTCGGACCTCGTATTTTGATTTCGTCAGTTGCGTTGGGATCGTACTTGCATAATATATATAGTAGGCCTATTTTGGTGGTGAGAACTGCACTTTGAATAATACCCAAAATTTATTCTCAAAGGTGTTTTCAATGGAACTATGTGCCTCGTTGTTGCTATTACTTCACCCGAATTTGGTTTTGTCAATGCCTGAGTCATCTGCGATATGTGGGATCTTAGATAATTCATTGAAACTGAGGTAATATGTTAGGGTCATAGAAATATAAATCCATAAAAACAACCAACTGACATTCGGTGCACCTGGCACTGTGTAGGAGCTGGGAGAACCAATTTATGTCGAGATGCATTTCAGAGCCATCGCAAGACCTACATATGCTTCAATTAACCCATACGATGATATACAACACTTTCATGCTCATGGTTAGCCATAAAATCAAGAGGTGCAAATCAAAGATAATGTGGTACATGAATACGAGTTAATGACGACAGTGACAATCTTGATTATGAATGTAGTCTAGAGTGGATCAAGTGAGATAGGCTATCAATGGACAATTGTTTATATATGTGTGGATATTTTAGTCATTGATAATTTTAAGTAGATTGACTGATGAGCATAACAAGATGGGATTCGATCTAGGAGGGGGACAAGATAGGCCTCAAGACGAAAGTGGGCTACGTTGACTGGGTCAGTGTTGGTGAGAGGGATAAAATCATCTTCGATGCGCTTGGCAATGATGAGGGTTCGACATCCTTCAACTAATGTATAGAGGACAAGAGAGGGAAACTTATTAACAGGCAGTGCGTCGGGGACGAAGAGGCGAACTTTGTTGATATGTAGTGCAATGAAGTGAAAGAGAAGGATGATGCTAAAATGTTATGCAACGACACGAGTGGAAGGGCATCAAATGGTGAAAGTTGTGCGTGTAGCAAAGATATTCATGTGGCAAATTCCAGTGAGATGGCATTGATTATGCAATCTTTTTCGACAATGAAGATGTGTGTCAGTGAAGTTTGGCGGAAGTGCGATAACTCGCCAACCAAGTTCAAAAGGAGGTGGATGATGTACATTCAAGAAATTTAATGGCTTGTCAATGCAAAGGTGGAAGAAGGATGCGTGCGTCAATACGCTATGTATCAACGCAGTAAGAGGGGACTCACCAAACTGCATATTGTCGGGTATAATTGATCCAAGGAGGAACCATAAGTGGTAAATTGATGTAGAGTGAGAGGAACCTATGCGTAGCTATTTGCACGAGGGAAAGAGTGAGAGTGTTCAGGTTGGAATAATTAAAAGGGGGGGGGGAGATTTCTTGTCTTGGAGAGAGGTTAAGACAAGAAAATTGGGAGGTTGTTTTCCGGGCACAACAAATTGCGACACATTGGGCAAGGCCAAAATCTCTGCTAGTTTTTCCTAACTAATAAGAAAAAGATATAAAGGGTCATGATATTTACTTTTAAGTTCAAAAAATTATGGGAATAATGCGTAACAATTACCTGAATATTCCATCATGGTGGGATCACTAGTGATGCTTGCATATCGGCTAGTAGAGCTCGTCTGTTGTATATGGAGGATGAATGATGATGAAGTTTATTTCCTTAAACTGCGTCGACGATCCGGGTTGGTATCTTCATCTTGGGGCTGATATAGGTTGGGATAAATAAACATTTTTCACCAGGTGCGTATATATATATATATATATATATATATATATATATATATATCACAGGTGTTTCTCTACTACTCGTGAGTGTCCATAGACCCGGTGGAGTCACCACGACATCACAGACCTTGTTCCACTGTTAGCGAGCATCCATAGCCCGGACGAAGATATCTGCATGTCCCTTAGTCTGGTCAAACTTTCCTTTCCATTCCTTCCCAACTTATTTAGTACATGCTTAGCATTCGGTGGATGGGGAAAGCGATGGTATTTTTATTTTGATATGGGATGACTGCAAGCTCATGAGATTTATTTGTATATTTTCTACACCTGGCTACATAACGATATCCCTTTTGGGTTTTCAGCCTTTATACTTTGACACTTCACCTTTCACGTGAGAAACTACTTGGTCTGTGGATGGTTCCTCCAATACATAAGATATGCTTGCCAACACATATGCACGGATGATTGTTGATTAACCACTATGATTAGTCATGGTTTAACTATTGTTGTGACATCCCCATCGAGTTCTTATTCATGTTCAAATAGAGACCCCTAATTTCGCCCATGGGTTAAGAAAGATATGCAAGTCGATTCGTGCCTGCTTCCAGTGCGAAGGTGCTGCCTGTGAAAAGAGAAACGAAGGTGAGAGGTCTGTATGTCATGAAATACAATCATAGGTAATAAGACAACAAACTCAAATAAATGAACTACTTTGAAGGGAAAAGATGACGATGAAAGAAAGGGGAGAAAAATCTTGAATTAGGAGAGATGACGTATTCAGGGTTAGAGATGAATTCGGTCCAATTTCTTGCTACCATTGAAAAATCAAGCCTTTCAGATGAATCACGATCAACAATATGTAATTAAGAAATGCAGTTGACTGATAGAGAAATTATAGATTGAGTGTTTCCAGTAGCTTAGAGGATATTCACTCATTCCGACCAGCTAGAAGTTTGCAGCCTCTTGAAACGATTAATCCATGTGAAAGATAATATTCGTGATACTTCATTCAGATGGGTTTCAATGCTAGCACTCGCTGAGAACTAAACCTCTCATCATGATTTTTTGAAGACTTCTAGTTCCATTGTGCAACCTTGTACTTCAGGGGGTAAGGATTGGCCATAACTCCAATTCCCTATCTACAAATTTATCTGCTTTGGCCTTGTGAGATCTTCATTTCCTCTCTAATTCTTCAAGATCTAGAACTGTTGCTACAGAGTGATAGGCTTAGTTAACCACAAGTTAGATGCTTCATAATCAATTCCAATCTTCTCAAGACAAGTGTCTTCCTCAAATTTTGTCCTTTTTTTCAAGCGGCCATATTTTTCCATGATCAAACTCTGGAAAACCTCTCTGAAAATCTCCACCATAGTAATATGGAAATGGAGATCGAAATTTGTTTGGATGTTCAAGATCAAACCATGAGTATTACATGTTCCAATTGTCGGGAGACATGGTATAATTTAGCTTGAGTGTTGGTTTGTCTAATGAAATCTCTCTTTTTGGACAACAAATGATTATAACTGTCATGATTACTAGTTCTTCCCTAAAGAGGTGTGCTTGAGAGCAATTTTATTGGCCAATATCTTTGATATCAAATTCCACTTGATATAGATCAGAGGGAGATTAAAACTTGATACTGTGTTCCTTGAGGCATATACTAGATGCGATATATAGTATTACTTTCCCCCATGATTGAAAACATACTTTAAGACTAGGAAAAATGATAATTGTACCATGAAGTCTCAGGCATACCCTCTATCATAGATCCACAAATGCTTGAGTGAGTTATGCTCGATAGACACCATCTTGAGTAAGGCAATGAAGAACATACATGATTTCTTTAATCCAATATCAATCTTGGACGAACTATAAAGCATTCCCCAACAGATGTTCTTTTAGTGTTTCGGGGTAACTAGCTGCCCAACTATCAATTTCGGGGTAAATGTTGCTGAAACGAGTGAATTTTGTGATTGAACCTCTCGGAGAATTCCTGCACATTGTTTCCTTTATGAACATAGATGATAACCAATGCAGAACCAAACTTTCAGCGAAACAAAATGAAAAGTATTGAACTAAAAGAAGAAAAAATTGATGAAAAGGAAATTACACTAAAGCGATCACCACGTATTTCAAATTAAGCAAATGACAGTTGGTGGTCTTTATTGAAGAAAACAAAACAAATCTAAACTTATTCTATTCAAATGAAAATAAAAAAATATCTAAGTTATGCAGGAAGAAAGGAAGTAAGATGACCACGCTAATCCTATTCCTAACCTAACCTATATTGGCTAAAATAAGGTTAGGTGTAAGTGTAATCCTAGTGAATCTAATCGAGCAACTCCAAACCTGCGATCACATATTCATTGAAGGCTAATTGTAGAGAATGAAGTAGTGAGGGTTGAAAAATTGGAAGAATTGATTCCAACAAGTTTCCACTCAGTAGGTCAAATTTGGCAATGTTATTGTTCATGTGAAATGCGGACATGTAGGATTCCTCCAACCAAGACTCAACTGTGTTGTAAAATTTAAAACGATCGCTATATGATTGTTGGAAGGAAATCAACAACGAGATACATACCATCTTGAGTAAGGCAGTGAACAACATACATGATTTCTTTAATCCAATATCAATCTTGGACGAACTATAAAGCATTCCCCAACAAATGTTCTTTCAATGTTTCGAGGTAAAGAGCTACCCAAATATCAATGTCAGGGTAAATGTTGTTGAAACGAGTCAATTTTGCGATTGAACCTCTCAGAGAATTCCTGCACATTGTTTCCTCATGAAGATAGACTAGAACTAATGAAGAACCAAACTTTCAGCGAAACAAAATGAAAAGTATTGAACTAAAAGAAGAAAAATTTGATGAAAAGGAAATTACACTAAAGCAATCACCATGAATTTCAAATAAAGGGAATGATAGTTGGTGATCTTTATTGAAGGAAACAAAACAAATGTAAACTTATTCTATTCAGATGAAAATAAAACAATATTTAAGTTATGCAGGAAGAAAGGAAGTAAGACGACTATGCTAATCCTATTCCTAACCTAACCTATATTGGTTGAAAGAAGGTTAGGTGTAAGCGTAATGCCAATGAATCCAATAGAGCAACTCCAAACTTATGATCACATATTCATTGAAGGCCAATTGCAGAGAATGAAGCATTGAGGGTCGAAAACCTATCGAGGCTTTCTTGGGGAAATCCTAGACGATCGTTTTTTCACTTTCAGACCTTGTATTTTGATTTCATCAGTTGCATTGGGATCGTACTTGCATAATATATACAATAGGCCTATTTTGGTGGTGAGAAATGCACTTTTAATAATAGCCAACATTTATGCTCAAAGGTTTTTTCAATGGAAGTATGTGCCCCATTTTTGTTATTACTTCGCTTGAATCTGGTTTTGTCAATGCATGAGTCATCTGCAATATGTAGGCTCTTAGATAATTCATTGAAGCTGAGGTAATATGTCAGGGGCATAGAAATATAAATCCATTAAAAAAAAACTGACATTCAGTGCACCTGGCACTGTGTAGGAGCTAGGAGAACCAATTTTTGTCGAGATGCATTTCAGAGTCATCACAAGACTTACATATACTTCAATTAACCCATATGATTATATACTACACTTTCATGCTCATGGTCAACCATAAAATCAAGAGGTCAAAATAAAAGATGATGTGGTACGTGAATACGAGCTACTGGCGACACTGACAATCTTGATTATGAATGTCGTCTAGAGTGGATAAAGCGAGATAGGCAATCAATGACTGGTTGTTTATATATGCGTGGATATTCTAGTCATTGATAATTGTAAGTAGATTGACTGATGAGCACAACAAGATGCGATTTGATCTGGGAGGGGGATGAGATAGGCCTCGAGACAAAAGTGGGCTATGTTCACTGGGTCAATGTTAGTGAGAGGGAGAAAATAATCTTTGATGTGCTTGGCGATGATGAGGGTTCGACATCCTTCAGCTGACGTATAGAGGACAAGAGAGGGAAAATGGTCAATAAGCAGTTCATCGGGGATGAAGAGGTGAACTTTGTTGATATGTAGTGCAATGAAGTGAAAGATAAGGATGCTATCGAAATGTGATGCAACGAAGTGAGTGGAAGGGCGTCAACTGATGAAAGTTGTGCGCGTAGCGAAAATATTCATGTGACAAATTCCAGTGAGATGGCATTGATTATGCAATCTTTTCCGATAATGAATATGTGTGTTAGTGAAGTGGGCGGAAGTGTGATAGCGCGTCAGCCAAGTTCAAAAGGAGGTGTATTATTTACTATCAAGAAAATCATTGGCGTGTCAATGCAAGTGTGGAAGAAGGATGCACACGTTGATATGCTATGTATCAACGCAGGAATATGGGACTCATCGAAGTGCGTATTGTGGGGTATAGTTGATCTGAGGAGGAACCTAAAGTGGTAAAGTGAGGTATGGGGAGGAGAAATTATGCATAGTTATTTGGATGAGGGAGAGAGTGAGAGGGTTCTGGTTGGAATAATTAAATGGGGGCCCGATTTCTTATCTTGGATAGAGGCTAAGACAAGAAAATTGGGAGGTTGTTGTGTGGGAACAACAAATGGTGACACACTGGGTGAAGCCAGAATCTTTGCTAGTCTTTCCTAACTGATAAGAAAAAAATATAAAGGGTCTTGATATTTACTTTTAAGTTCAAAAAATTCTGGGAATAATGAGTAACATTTACCTGAATGATTTCATGTGGCGGGATCATTGGTGATGCCTAGATATCTTCTAGTAGAGATCATTTGTTGCAGATGGAGGATGAATGATGATGAAGTTTATTTCCTTAAAATACTTCGACGACCTGGGTTGGTATCTCCATCTTGGGGCTGATATAGGTTTGGGATAAATAAAGATTTTTCACTAGGTGTGTATATAGATATCTCGTAGGTGTTGCTCGACTACTCGTGAGTGTCCATAGCCCCGGTGGAGTCACCGCGACGTCATAAACCTTGCTCCACTGCCAGTGAGCATTCATAGCCCCGACGAAGATATCTGCATGTCCCCTAGTCTAGTCAAACTTTCCTTTCCATTCCTTCCTAGATTATTTAGTGCATGCTTATCATTCGGTGGATGGGGAAAGCATTGGCCTTTTTATCTTGACAGGGGATGACTACAAACTCATGAGATTTATTTTTATATTTTCTACACCTGCCTACAGAGAGATATTTGTTTTGGGTTTTCATCCATTAGTCTTTGAAACTTCACCTTTCACATGAGCAACTACTTAGTATGTGGATGGTTCGTCCATAACATAAGATCTGCTCGCCATCCAATATGCAAGGATGACTGTTGATTAACAACTATGCTCAATCATGGTTTAACTGTTGTTGCGACATCCCCATATAGTTCTGATTCATGTTCAAACAAAGACCCCTAATTCCGCTCATGGACTAGGAAAGAGATGCAATTCGATTCGTGCCTGCTTCCAATGCGAAGGTGCTGCCTATGAAAAGAAAAACGGAGGTGACAAGTCTGTATGTCATGAAATATAATCAGAGGTAATAAGACATTAGATTGAAGTAAATGAATTGCTTTGAAGGGAAAATATGACGATGAAAGAAAGGGGAGAAAAATGTTGAATTAGGAGAGACGACGTATTTGGGGTTACAGATGGATTCGGTCCAATTTCTTGCTGACAATAAAAAATAAATCCTTTTAGATGAATGGTGATCAACAATATGTAATTAGGAAATGTAGTTGGTTGATAGAGATATTATAGATTGAGTGTTTCCAACAACTTAGAAGATATTCACACATTTCGACCAACTAGAAGTTTGCATCCTCTTGAAATAGTTAATCCATGTGATAGCTAATACTTGTGATACTTCATTCATATGGGTTTCACTGCTAGCATTGGCTGAGAACTACACCTCTCATCATGATTTTCTGAAGACTTCTTATTCTATTGTTCAACCTTGTACTTTAGGGGGTAAGGATTGGCCATAACTCAAATTCCTTGTCTACAAATTTTTCTGCTTTGGCCTTGCAAGATATGAATTTCCTCTCTACTTCTTCAAGATATAGAACTGATGTTACAGAGTGATAGGCTTATTTAACCATAGGTTCGATGTTTCATAATCAATTCTAATCTTCTGAAGACGAGTGTCTTCCTCAAATTTTATCTTTTATTTCAAGCGACCGTATTTTTCCATGATCAAACTCCGGAAAACCTTTCTAAAAATATCCACCATAATAATATGGATATGGCGATCAAAATCTATCTAGATGTTCGATATCAAACCATGAGCATTATACGTTCTAATTTCTAGGAGACAGAGTAGAATTGAGCTCGAGTGTTGGTTTGTCTGATGAAATCTCTCTTTTTGGATAACAAATGACTATAAATGTCACGATTACCAGTTCTTCCCTAAAGAGGTGTGTTTGAGAGCCATTTTATTGACCAATATCCTTGATATAAGATTCCACTCGTGATAGATTAGAGGGAGACTAAAACTTGATACTCTATTCCTCGAGGCGCAAAATATAGTATTACTTTCCCCCATGATTGAAAAAAAAATTTAAGACTAGGAAAAAGGATAATTGTACCATGAAGTCTCATGCATACCCTCTATCATAGATCCACAAATGCTTGAGTGAATTCTGCTCCACAAACACCATCCTGAGTAAGGCATTGAAGAAAGACATGATTTCTTCAATCCAGTCTCAATCTTGGATGAACTGTAAAGCATTCCCTAATAAATGTTCTTTCAACATTTTGGTGTAACCGGATGCCCAATTATCAATGTCAGGGTAAATGTTGTTGAAATGAGTGAATTTTGCAATTGAACCTCTCAGAGAATTCCTGCACATGGTTTCCTCATTAAGATAGACGAGAACCAAATCATAACAAAACTTTCAATGAAACAAAATGAAAAGCATTGCACTAAAAGAAGAAAACTTTGATGAAAAGGAAATTACACTAAAGCGATCACCACGAACTGCAAATTAAGATAATGATAGTTGGTGGTCTTTGTTGAAGTAAACAAAACAAATATAAACTTAGGCTATTTAGACGAAAATAAAACAAATATCTAAGTTATGTGGCAAGAAAGGAAGTAAGACGAGTATGCTAATCCTATTCCCAACCTAACCTATACTCGCTGAAAGAAGATTAGGTGTAAGCGTAGTGCCAATGAAGCCAATTGAGAAACTCCAAACCTGTGATCGCATATTCAATGAAGTCCAATTGCAGAGAATTAAGCAACGGGGGTTGAGAAATTGGAAGAATTGATTCCAACAAGTTTCCACTCAACAGGTCAAATTTGGCAATGTTATTGTTCATGTGAAATGCGGACGTGTAGGATTCCTCCAACGAAGATTCAATTGATTCGGATTTATGTAGGAACACAATGAAATACAGAAATACACATAAACACAGAGATGCAGCGGAAATAAGACTTCATTTCATTAATAACAAATGATTGAAAAATGCTTACAGACATAATGGAAATAAAGTAGCTAGGGCGTTGGTAGCTTATCTCTGAGAAGAGATGTGGCGGCTACTAGCCTCTGAACTGCTTGTTACAATGAGGCTCCAAGGCCTATATATTACTGAGAAACAATGGAAAACCCTAAACATCCAAAAACCTAACCCTAGGATATGAAACGCCAGAATATGGGCCCCGTTGGGGTAAATTGGTACATCAATTTCCCGGGGTCGTAACTTTGGCATACTATCTCCGTTTGATGCACATGATAAACCGTTAGAAAGATCTATCCGAGGACTACACTGCTGAAAGCGAATATTGAGTCCGGAACGGTCTCATATTCGTCG